>CAJOBZ010000002.1:11515000-11580000 GCA_905332375.1 Pieris macdunnoughi
CCGATATAAATTGTTAGCTTTTAATATTTATTGAATTAATTTAGAAATTTGAATGATAATAAAAAATATAAAATGTTCAAGTAAATTTTAAAACTTCTTTTCTTTCAGTTCAGTTCTGGATTGTGTCTTGATGTCTATTACGACTGGGTACTTTTCGTAATTCATTCTTGTACATAAAAATATGCATACTTGAGAAAAATACACATAAAAATTACTGTCATCCAAACAAATTATATTTCACACATTATGTATGAAGAGCAATCAGCCTTAATCTTCGCCGTAACGTCATCATTCCCCTAATGCAACTCGGTGGCGTTAATCGCCTACCTCAAATTACATTGCTGATTGGCTGGCTCCGTCTACATCCGCTCACATACATAAACACCGATGTATGTTGTCATCCGTGGAACACTAGCCAAGTGATTTAAGCTAACCTAGAAATGCGATTTATTAATTAAATCGTGATTGAAATTTCTGAATTGGTTTTACAACGTAGAATAAACCAGTTATTGGTGCAGAATTAATATGGAATCAAGTGACCAAGTTCCATTCCAAATTGCATTTTTACAAGTATTTTTTTTTTGTATGTCTTATGGAATCTTTTTTTATTAATAACTTTATTTTAAAAAATACTATCTTAATCTAATTTAAACTGGAGTAAAAATACCCCGTCCCGTAAGCTGTAAAAGACAGTCAAGTCAAAGCTTGGCACCACACATCAGCCAACGACGCAATCGCCAGTAGTCTTTTTTTTATAGAACAGGGGAAACCTCACCTGATGTTAAGTGATATCCCATGCCCATGGACACTCTCAATGACAGAGGGTTAGCGAGTAAAATTCGTTGCAAATGCATTAAGGAATTTTGTTAATGTAAAATTCGTTTCAAATTAATTTAGAACATGTATATTTATTTTAATAACACACTAATTGTTTAATGATATAAGCGAAATGTCCTATCGTCTAAATATTGTTTTAACCTAACACAATGTTACCTTGGTGTTTCAATGCCTGGTATAATATTGTTTTATCGCTTGGACGTGAGTAATCCTCGCAGGCCGTGCCTCAACTTACTTTGATGATATATTATGCTAATACCAGAACTTTGGGCGTTATTTTAGATTAATAGAATTGACCTCTTTAAACCAAGCACTCGTCAACGTACTTTGATTTCTGCACTTAATATATATATTACAAAATACTTCCTAAGTAATTTCATTTATTCACATTCGTATTATAATGCGGTAATTTAGTTATATCGTTCTTTGGCCAGTTCTAGGTTTGATGCTCGGAACAATAATTTCGCATAAGTAATCATAGCATAAATAATTGAACAATTATTATAATCGCTTCGGGAGGTTTACCACCTAAGAAGGTGGCAAAACGTTAACACGTTATTGGAAGAACATACACTTCCAACACACAAAAATAGTAATAAAAACGATTAAAAACTGATAAATAAAAAAATTAAATCAAATTTGAAAAGGTCACTGTGGCAATGGACCTTTAATGCTGGCATTTCCTCGTTCAACAATCCCCCCCTGTGACCCCTCACCGGTACTATCAACTCAACTATCAACTTAAATCTTTAATTAACCTACGGCCCAAGAGTCTCTACTCCAAAGAGAACAAAATCAATGTTGTAATTCAAAAACATCCTATTACTAAACATGTTTTTTCAAATATACAAACTTTTTTATTGTCAAGTGTAAATGGATAAATGACGTAAGCAACGATGCAAATAATATTATGCATTCATTGTGCTACATTCTGAACTGCAATTTATGTATTATGCAACATTCTCTTAAATCAAGCTTTGCGAATTTTGATGCCAGAGCTGTCTTCACCTTTCATATAAGATTTAACATGCTCTTATTAAATTTACATGACACATATTTTAGAATATAGACTGAATATCATCCATTAATTTGTTAAACAGTGTTGGCATAGTGGCTTCAGGGTGCGACTCTCATCCCTGAGGTCTTAGGTTAGATCCCCGACTGTGCACCACTGAACTTTCTTTCACATTTAACATTTAACACTCGCTCGAACAGCTTTATGGTTAGGGCGGCGGGTAAGTTTAATAATTTAACTGTTGATATTGACTTTTTCGCCTCAAGTATGGGCAAGTGGGGTCAGTAAGGAGAGCTCTGACATCTAAACTCCTCAGTAGTGTAATAGTGTATCATACGTTTTTGTAAGTGTATAATTTATGCTACCCTAAGTGTTCCTCCTAACTAATTTTAGTTAGTTTATTGATTTCTTTGATAGAAAGTTGGAATAAAATTATTTTTTTGTTACCCATTTGATTATGAAGTGTTGTTCCATTTGATTATGAAGTTCTTAATTATATGTAAACATTTGTTATAATATAGTTATAATAAAATAAAATAAAAATATTTTTAGCATTTCTATTTTCCTTTAAGCCTTCGGTGACATATATTGTACATAAAGGTGCCGATATTTTAGTATCTGTGTCGAGAAAGGTCAACTTCGTAAATGCTATATTTATTATTTACACAGGCATAAGCTTTTATCTACAAAAACAGTCGATGGCGCTTAGAAGCTTCAGAAATTGTCTCTTATAAAATTCTTACATTTATAGAAACAGCTATGTGTTGCCGTAAATATTATTTGGTGTCTATGGGGCCGTTCAAGTATTACGTAAGCAGATGTATTGCAATTTATATATTTATTTTTTACTTAACATAAATGTATTAATTTTTTCTAGTAATCCTCGGAAATGCATATCGTTTTCAAGCATAGACAATGTGTGGGTAATATGTGTAAAAAAAGTAAATAATTACTGTTGACGTAATCACCAAATAAGAAAATCAAAGACCCCCCTCCCTATAGTGCTTACGTAATACTTGAACAGCCCTATAGACGTAAATAAGAAGGTGCAAATACTTAAATTAAACAATAACAATTAAAAATCTATAAAATTTGGCATTATATCTTAATATGAAATGACAATTTTTTCCTAAAAATTTCAGAAGAACTAAAACAATTAATGTGCTTAGAGAAATTTGATACTCCCGCAAGGTCTTCTGTCACTTGTGGTAATAGGTTTTAGGATGGAGGACCTTTCTTACCTTTTCTTTATAAATTGTATCTGCAGAAAGACACAATTTAGTATTACGATCTTGCTTAACTTAAGACTAATAAGAAATTTTAGTCCAACCTAATTGACTAAAGGATTTTTAACATAAAAAAGTGTCCAATAACTACTTGCATTCTCGTTCAAAGGGAAGACACTCTCTTCTTGTGTTCTATTTTTTCCTTATTACTGTGTAGCTCATAAGACTTACGTACACTAACACTAATTCACTAATTCGAATTTTGTCCTTTTTAATCTTCTCACTAGGCTTAGGTTTCAAGAAGTTAAATCGACATTCACGTAATGTTGTAGCCTTTCGTGGGCTTCAGCAGTTATTATCAAATCAAATCAAAATCATTTATTCAGACACTTATGAACGTCAAAAAAGAAATAATATTAAATGCTTCAAATTTTACATTTACTGCCAGTTCCCAAGGGCGTACAACGGAAGAGAAGAACTGGCAATAAACTCTCCGCCACTCTTTTTGATCGCCAAGTTTTTTGTTTTACACAATGTTGCTGCAACCATTTCACCATGTTCCACGTGACATCTTAAGTAATTAATAATAATAAAATAAATTGAAAACAAAGATTTGTCCTCTATCAGCAGTAGGCATGGTGAAATGGATGTCTATGGGCTGCGAAGACTGCCCTTTTTGGACGTCCCGCAAGATCGTTTGCCCCCCTATTATATATAAAAAAAAGAAATAGGAGCACGCATTTATTATTGTAGCGACGTCCTCTACATTATGGTCCCTTTGGAGATGGATGGATCCCGATTCATATATAATAATTATCTCATTCAAGATGTCAAGGATTAATGCAATTTGCATATTAAAATAAGTTTTGTTAATTTTGAGAGTGTAAGAACACATTTAACAGTTAAATCCAGTCGTAGTTCGCTCCAAATAAGTAAGTACTAAGTAAATACAAACAAGGCTAAGTACTAAGTACTAACGACGCGCTGACTCGCTTTTAATTTCGCTAAATAAATTCTGTGTTTACGTAAGAATATTAAAATATTACGGGAAAGTTACTTCGTGGTCCCAAATTTTGTCTTCAATATCATATGATGTAATAAATAGGCTAAAATAAGATTTTAATAAAACTAGCTGACCCGGCAAACGTTTGTTTTCCGTGTATATTATTTCTAGGAAACATTATCAATAAAAATAACTATCTACAATAATAAAAAATAAGGGTTGATCGTAAAGGGGTGAAAATTAGGGGTTGTATGTATTTTTGTATGTTGTATCATAAAAAAATAAAAACAAAAAAAAAGAAGATAGAAAGAGTCAGACTTACTGAATATGCATAAAAATTTTCATAAGAATCCGTCGAGCCGTTTCGGAGGAGTATGGGAACGAACATTGTGACACGAGAATTTTATACATTAGATACCTGTTTATTATTTATAATGAATGCATTATCACTTTTTAGATTTGCAGACACTTTTAACTAATAGATATCTATGTTTAAATCAGTCAGAAAAAAAGTGAGAAGGGAAATAAGACATGGTATAGTAGAAGAGAACTCATAACATCATTTCGCTTGAATTCCAATGATTGCAAAACAGAGTGCATAGGGGAATAGTCAATGCTCTCTGGTACATTTGCAATAACGACCTTAATGTAAAGGACGTCGCAACAATAATAAAAAAGAATGCTGGAGCCAACGAACATAGGCTCCACCATCACGTGAATGTCGAGGCTATTCAACTTGACACCACGGGCCTAGTGAGACTGAAAAGGACAAAACCATTTGAACTAGTGAATTAGTATTAGTGCACGTTAGTATTAAGTGCTAAAACGTTTTAAGTGAAAAAATAGAACACAAGAACAGAGTCTTCTTCTCATTAGAGACTGCAAGTAGTTATTGGAGACTTTCTAATGTTAAAAATCCTTTTTAGTAAATTAGGTTAGATATTTCACGATGTTTCCAGTCTCAGTAAAGAGACACAAAAATGTACATACGATGAAAATTAGACACAATATTGACATTGGATTCACTACAATAATAACTATAAATGTTATTTACACAAAAGTAAAGCATTGCTGTTGTCTTGATTTGAAGCGCTCTAAAGAAACGAAACACCCAGTAAGTATCCTAGATGACGACTTATAACCGCGAAGCCTTCGCGGCCGCATAGAGCTCAACTTTCAGAACAAAGGAACCGACTTGTTTGCTGCTAATAATTTGAAACTTGTTTTATTGTAATTGTATATTGTCAGACAAGCAAATTACGTTTATTGTACTAATAAAATGTCACACTGGACTAAATTTAATATTAAAGATATTTTGACAGTCTTTTCTTGTGTAATAAAGAACTAAATTTCTAGGTACTTAGTCGTATAATCCAGAAAATTATCTGGACCTATTTAGAGATTTTCTTATTTCCAATATAGACTGTTATGCACTGAAAATTTCTTTGAAAATTCAAAACTTTTAAAGGAATAAAAGTAATCAGTTTTCCAAGATTATATTCCTACAAAATAATTATTATTTCTGCGGGTTTAACACTAATTTATTGCTTTGATTATTGCTTTGTTCACAAAGCCACGTAGTTGTAATAACGCTGTTAAATATTAAAGACCTTGTTTACCTCGTATAGACCACATACTAAAGTACCGAGAGAAAAAATATCAGTGAAGAAATAGATTCAAGCGTGAATTTTTTAAGTTTTCACAGAAAGTCAATTTGAAAGTTGAACGAAATCGAACCTGCTCCCTGGGAACATACACGTGCCTAATTGTCACGCTATGTTTAATGAATGCGTGTTCGTCTGTCATTATGTTACAAGGTTAAAATAACATTTATTGCAATTGTAAATATATAGGTGACGTTAATACGAATCAAGACTTCGAAACTTTAATAGTATTTTTTGTTAATTTGGGCTGTAATATAAATTTATAGACAGAAAAATAAAAATGTAGAACTTGCTCTGAAAGCTCTTTTCTGAATTGGTAGTTCTGAAAATCTAATTTTAGGAATAACATTCTAGATAAAGCGTTGTCTTTTATATTCTTTGTGCAAAAATATTAATTAAATTTCTGTTATTTCAGATGAAAATCGCAATTGATTACACTTGGATTTCTTAAGGTAAAAATATTTTTTAATTAACTAAAACATCACATATTTTTTACGTTGTTACGTAGGTACAAACAAAATGAATTAACTGTTAGAATCAATTCCATTCTACGTTCATGAAATAAATTTAGAAGCATTATTTTTTACTGATGTACTTAAATGTACCGTTAATAAATTATATTTTGGTGTTGCTATATATACCAATACTTGCAAAACCATCGTAAGGGATCAACTAATTATCGGTCAGTAGACGGATAAGGGGTCGACGTACTATTTTCCTTTATTTGCTATAACTCTTAATTGGATCTCCTCTGAAACTGACCGCAGACAGCTCCCGCGTATATCTAGAACGCGTTTTCACCGACGTTATTTTACCATTTATTATAATTATTTTGTTTCCAATATAATTTTCAATATAACACCTGCTAAGGGATATAATTGGAATCTCTTTAATATAAAGGAATATTCATTTTTCTTATTACTAACCTATTTCACTTTTCTGGAGTTCATCTTATTACCAGAAACGTTAGCAAAGACGCACTTGAAAGGATTGCAGGTGTTGTATAGGCATCGTTTAATAAAGTGACCCTGCTGGTTGACACCACAAAATTAAAAAAAAAATCAGTGGCTACAACCTCTTTAGGTCTTGGTCTCAGATTTCTGAATCTGAGGTAACAGCCTCCAGTGCCTGAAACACGCCGTCGACTTTTTGGGTCTAAGACATGTCGGTTTCCTCACGTTGTTTTTCTTCACCGTTCCAGCAAATGTTAAATGCGCACATAGAAAGTCCATCGGTGCACAGCCGGGGATCGAAGCTACGACCACAGGTATGAGAGTCGCACGCTGAAGCCCCTAGGCCAACTGCTCACAAAAATTAAATACCTACGGTAATACACTCACATTGTATTTTCATACCAAATTTCGATTTGGGCAACAATTTAGTTAATCTATACATAGCCCCGTATTTATGAAGTGTGATGTAAATATGTTGATTGCAGACAAACAGAAGCCGTAGTAATGAATGGATTTACGTTTGTCTACAGAAGTGTTTATTTCAAATAACTTTTTTGTTAAATTATTTCAAGAATAAATGGGATTTTCATTCAAATATTTATTCATGACTGTTTATTAATTTGTAGGTAAACTTCAAAAGTATTTTTTTAGGTTAAATAAAAAACAGCACAGCATAAAAAATATGATTGCAGTTTGGTATTGTATTAGCAAGGTGTGCGACCATTTAACGCAACATTATTTCACTCGACAAACATACAACTCGCTTCGGGTGCCGTATAATAACGCATTTAGGGTGTTGCTGGGGTTGCCTCGCTTTTGCAGTGCATCAGGAATGTTTGCAGAGGCGCGGGTGGATTTATCTTTCGCCACTATGCGAAAGCGGTGCGCCGGGTGCGGGGCAGCTCCAGCAACATCTTACGGATGATAGTCGAAAGAATGAAGTGCCCCTATTTACGACACTGCTCCGACATCTCCGCAGGGCTTTGTACCTGCTAGTTTTTATTTCACTACTTTTTCCTTATTTTTACTAATTCTACTAACATAGATCTTAAGAAACTATTGATACTAACTTACTAATCAATCAATGGACTGTATTTGTCTGATATAAAAAAATATTATTATTATTATTATTAAATATTTATTTATCTCGTACTCCTACAGCTAACATATATGTTATATTATATTAATAAAAATTATACTAAACATATAGCCAACATGGAATACATAATATAAATAATAAGGTTCAAATATTACAGAAGGAATACAATTAAACGAATTAATACCTAATTTGACTGTATTGTGTGATAGTGTAAAAGTGATGGTGTGTATACTGTCAAGTACTTAAATATCACGTACTATTAAAATAAGGTTATCAGTATGATCTTTACTTATTATATTGCATTTACTAATTAAAACACGGATTTAAATTAATTGGAAGAATTTAATTTATAATAACAATATATCTTAAATGTACTGATTGTTATATTAGTTATTAGTATTTTTATTATTTAAATATATTGGCAAAGATCTATCTCTTGGCTATGCCTATCTATCCGTACCCTGCATCTAACGCAAACAATACGCGTATGAAACATTCAGCTTTCCATTGAGGCGAACTGAGCTAAAATTTAAATACTACGCGTCCATATTTTTGAATAATTTCGAAATAGAGCGAGCTATGTCGTGATATTTTGATAAACATTTTTCTGTTTTTGGCGGTTTTTAAAACAATTCCAACCTTTTGTATGGATCCTTTTTGTATGCAAAGTATGTGTATTGAATTTTTTTTTGATGTTTCGTGCCAATGAATTCCTGATTTATTCCTCGTAATCGTCCATTAATACCATTCAGTTTTAACGGAATAAAACTACAATAATTTTAATATTATAACAGAGTGTAACTAATTTGTTGAGAGAGAGTTGGTGCTTTCCTCGCTCACCGAAAAAATATCGCAAAACAGCGAGGAAATGCTGCCAGCGTTTAAGGTACACTGCCACAGGGACCAAACTTTTTAAATTAGTTTTATTTGTCTATTTATGATTTTTTCTTATTACTATACAGGTTGTTAACATACTTAATTGTTCTATTTGAGAACAAGATTTTGTAATCTAATTAATAATTGTATTAAGACCATATTTTACAGTTAATCAATTTATTATAACGCTTTCATACGAATACATTATACATTTTATAAGTCTTCTCAGCTAACTTTCTTCCCAAATATCTAATATGTTGAACTAGAATAACTTAAAAAACTTTTACGAAAGAATTTTAGTTAATTTGAGTTTTATGTTTATACCTGCTAGTCTGTTTAAACATAAGCTGATTAAAGATATCATTATTCTAAATTAATTTACAAATAGACCACCTCATGATGCATGAAATGCTATGTCAATGCTATGGACCGATATAGGCTTTTGTTTGTCAAAAAAATGTATTGAGTTATACAAATCTGAGCGTTTTTCAAGGCAGTTTTTGCCGCGCACCACCACTGTGTGGGACCAGCTGCCCACTAAAGTATATCCGAACCAATTCGACTTAGGGTCCTTCATGAAAAGAGCTTAACAATTCTTAAAAGGCTGGCAACGCAATCGCAAGCCCTCGTGACATTGAAAGTGTCCATGGGCGGCGGTGTCACTTAACATCAGGTGAGCCTCCTGCCCGTTTGCCCCCTGCTCTATAAATAAAACTAGAGATAACATACTACTTGTATGTTAGAGGACATAACAAATAGTCCGTCCCGTCCATACTGTAGGTAATATTAGGTCCTTACATATGAAATTGGCGTATTTCGTACTGGCCACTTTAATCACGATGTTCTCCTCTTTGGTAAGGAATTCCAAATTCAAATTTGTACAGCTAGGGGGAGGGGGGGGGGGGGGGGGGGGGGGGGGGGGGGGGGGGGGGGGGGGGGGGGGGGGGGGGGGGGGGGGGGGGGGGGGGGGGGGGGGGGGGGGGGGGGGGGGGGGGGGGGGGGGGGGGGGGGGGGGGGGGGGGGGGGGGGGGGGGGGGGGGGGGGGGGGGGGGGGGGGGGGGGGGGGGGGGGGGGGGGGGGGGGGGGGGGGGGGGGGGGGGGGGGGGGGGGGGGGGGGGGGGGGGGGGGGGGGGGGGGGGGGGGGGGGGGGGGGGGGGGGGGGGGGGGGGGGGGGGGGGGGGGGGGGGGGGGGGGGGGGGGGGGGGGGGGGGGGGGGGGGGGGGGGGGGGGGGGGGGGGGGGGGGGGGGGGGGGGGGGGGGGGGGGGGGGGGGGGGGGGGGGGGGGGGGGGGGGGGGGGGGGGGGGGGGGGGGGGGGGGGGGGGGGGGGGGGGGGGGGGGGGGGGGGGGGGGGGGGGGGGGGGGGGGGGGGGGTATTTACTCATGTATTTGTGCTTCGATGACCGTCATTCATTTGTTTTTTTTCTGTTTGCGTCACTCATTGTACAAAATGTAAAACTTAAAGTATCACATTATTTACGAGTACGAGTTCCGCCGTGGCACTAGTGCTGCGGAAACGACTCGAAGGGTGAATGATGTGTATGGCGGTCATGTTGCAAAAGAAAACACAGTTTGTTTTTGGTTCCAACGTTTTCGTTCTGGAAATTTCGACCTGCAGAACAAGCCCCGTGGACGGCCTGAGACCCAAGTTGATAATGAAGTATTGAAGACTATTGTGGAAGCGGATCCATCGCAAACCACGTCCGAGTTAGCTGCAGGCTGCGGTGTTAGTGATAAAACTGTTTTAATGCACTTGAAGCAAATTGGGAAGATTAAAAAGCTTGAAAGATGGGTACCTCACGAAATGACTGAAGCAAACCGGCAAACGCGCGTCGACTGTTGCGTTACATTACTGAACCGGCACAATAATGAAGGTATTTTAAACCGAATCATTACTTGTGATGAAAAATGGATTCTTTACGATAATCGGAAGCGCTCAGCGCTATGGTTGGATCCTGGCCAGCCAGCCAAATCCTGCCCCAAGCGAAAATTAACCCCAAAAAAGTTACTTGTAAGCGTTTGGTGGACTAGTGCCGGTATTGTTCATTGCAGTTTTCTTAAATCTGGCCAGATTATTACAGCTGATGTCTATTGTTAGCAATTGCAAACCATGATGGAAAAGCTAGTGGCTAAACAACGTAGGCTGGTCAATCGCTCCACGCCACTGCTACTTCACGACAACGCTAGACCACACACTGCACAACAGACGGCTACCAAATTACAAGAGCTTCAATTGGAATGTCTCAGACATCCTCCGTACTCCCCGGACCTTGCTCCAACAGATTACCATTTTTTTCGAAATTTGGACAACTTCTTGCAAGTTAAATTTTTTAACTCTGATGGCAGAGAATTCTGGGGCAGTCCAAATCGCCTTCACAGATTTTATTGATTCCCGTCCGATTGTTTTTTTTAGTAAAGGGATAAATGAACTACCTATGAGATGCCAAAAGTGCATAGAAAACAATAGTTCATACTTTGCTTAATTAAATATATTATATTTAAAAATATTCGACTTTTTGTTCCTCCAATACAAAACGCCAATTTCATATGTAAGGACCTAATATTTTACCTAAAAAATTATTCGTTAAAATAAAATAACAATCAATAAAAAATATCAATATATTTTACAGTCTTTCAAACTTCTTTTAAATTGTCTTTTAATTTTAAAGATTTCATTTACATAAGGAAAAGACGATCTTTACAATAGTTTAAATGATCAATTAAAAAAAACAGCACTACAGCCCTAGGGTCACGGCTTTTTGTATCTCTTAATCTTGATAATTTTTAGCTTCTTAATAGATATATGATACGCTATCTGCGTCTTCTTCATAATTTTCTTTACCGTAGGTTTAATGTATGCATCGCTGTGAATATAAATATGAACCTCGTCTGAGAAAGTCGTGCTTTAAGGACCTATATAGTCGCCTAACTCCAAAAAAGTACATTGTTTCTTTCCATTTTTCGTCATCATTTCATGAAGTAGGGAGAATGGAATAATATGATGGAGTTGAGTAGTTTATGCATCCATTTTGAAAGATCGATACACGATTTAAATAACTTCGCTTGATAGAAAAAATCAAGTAATCCATTTCAGAAAAAAAAATGATAAATTTACATTATTTTAATGTTCGACATAACTAATTGTTACGGGCCGGCGCGCCTCAGTGCTCCAGCTCTCCACTGCGCCCCGCAGTCCACACACAATAATTCGTGCTGGGATAGGGCCTTAAGCCGACACGGCTGTCATAGGTATTAAGTTTATGTCAAATCAACGGTTCAAACGTTGCTAGAGTAGGCAAAATCTAGTTAAAAATTTGTATAAAGACCTAACGTAACACGAATATACGATAAATGTTATAAAAGTCAACGGTTTGTACAAAAAAGGCACTCGACACGCCGTTGAATACACTTGTATTCACACTTACGATACGCGTAAGTGGCTGTTACATCTGATAATCGAATACACAATCCAAAAAGGATTTTATTTTTGAACAGACATTTTCTAATTCCATTGATTGACATACGAGCAGTGTTGGCCTAGTGTCTTGAGCGTGCGACTCTCGTACCTGAGGTCGTAGGTTCGATCCCCGGCTATGCACCAATGGACTTTCTTTCTATGTCCGCATTTAACATTTGCTCGAACGGTGAAGGAAACGGACATGTCTTAGACCCAAAAAGTCGGCGGCGTGTGTCAGACACTGGAGGCTGATCACCTACTTGCCTATTAGATTTTAAAATGTTCATTAAGCAGATTCAGAATCTGAGGCCATACCTAAGGAGGTTGTAGCGCCACAGATTTTTTTATTGATTGACATAGGTATAAGCTAGGCCGGAAACCGGTTAGAAGCCGGAAGCAATTGTATCGTCTTCATGAGTAAGAGTAAAAACGACTTATGAATCTCAATCAAACATATCAAAGGCGTAGTACGAGAGAGAAGAACTAGCAAGGAACTCTGCCACCCTTTTAAACCGCCAAGTTTTTTATTTACAAAATGTTTAAACGGAGCTGCTTCATTGACACTCTGCTTGCCATGATATTCTAAAGAAATACAAAGGTTTTCCACTGTACCATACTTCCTTTTGTCGGTTTTTAATTTGCGCTTCGTTGCAGTAATACAGAAATCAAGTTCAATTTAAATAGTTAAACAAAAAGGAGTGTAACTGGCGGACTTATCGCTTTCGAGCGATCTCTTCCAGGCAACCACTGTGATCAAATTGAAGGCAAGACTAAATGGCACATACAATTACTTAGACAAAGCTAATGCCACAAAACCAAAGAATTTAAACATATGTAAACGGTGACTATGAATTTTCAATAGGTATAATGTTCGTTTATTATCTAATCGAAGATTAAATTTATTAGTTTTACTTTTATTTAAATTTACGATACTCTTCTTTGGATGTATAGTTATTAAAGACGACTGTGAGTATCAAGTTTAAATACCAATTTACGTGAACCGATACACTTTCGAATACGTTTAATACTTCGAATTTATATTCCGCGTAAAATTTTGTCAATTGCCGGAAATCACGCTGCGAATCGACTCTTGAAGCGTAACTTCCGTTTACCCATTAGCCGTTAAATCGGTACCACTTTCGATTTTACGTTATTCTTTATATAGTGTAATGAAGATTTTTGTACCTACGTCATATATGTCAGATTATGTAATAAGAGAACACGATGTCATTTGTTTTATGAGAAGGGAAACACCACGCAATATAGATATGTTACAGGTTGTAAATTGTCAATGTGCCAAAGTCAATTTGACAGTAGTGCGTTGAATCGATCGTTGAGTTTAGTTTCTCTGTAATCGGCGCATGTTTTTAAAATTAAATAAAAATTTCGGACGACGATAGTGATAAATAGCAAATATATATCGCTTCGAATCTACGACATAGTTCATTATGATCAAAACTCTTTTGCTTTGCCTCAATAAATATGAACATCGTTCGATTTCTCCAGTACCCCATCATGAGACTGTCTTGGGACTGCTATATTCACTAAGCTCCATATTCATAAAAACTAAGAAGACTAAATTCACTCTTTTTAACCAACTTCAAAAAATGAGAAGGTTATTCAGCGTGTATTTGATTAAAATTTAACGGGAATACGCTGTATATAAATAAATGAATTGTACCAACCAATCAAAAGAGAAATCTTTCTATTCAATTGTGTTTATTCTGTAATAAAAAGAGACAGATTCGTATAGATAGATAACTTTAATGAATTTGTATAAAATTTACAAATTAGTATTACATTCGAATAGTAAGCTTCCTATAATTTCAACTTTATAAAATAAATGTTATTTAAAATGTAAGTATACTTCCATGATATAAAATACCAATAAAACTAATTGCCTATTACTGAAAGTAAGAGTATTCGGGAGATAAAGTAATGGGTCACAAGATAAGAAATGTGACGATTAAGGTCACTACACACATGTTTGACGCGGGTACTGGGTATGTGTAGTAATTAGTTTTATTGGGATTTTATATCATGGAAGTATACTTACATTTTAAATAACATTTATTTTATAAAGTTGAAATACTTTTTTAAATAACCGCGTTTTAACAGAATCCGGAACGTTGGATTATGAAAATATTGTAGGACCTAACACACAAATATACAGTTCTTACAATACTCTAGTAATAATTAAAACGAATATCTTAATATATATATTTCTTCTGTGCGTGTGTATGTGACTGAACTCCTCTCAAACGACTGGACCGATTTTGATGAAATTTTTTGTGTGTGTTCAAGGGGATCTGGGAATGGTTTAGATTCACAAATCAGCCCGGCAGATGGCACTGCAGTCGGTACTTTCATACTTTGCTTAATATCCTAATCGCTTTAAATATCATGCAGGACAACGTCTGTGGGGTCCACTAGTATAAATATAAAATTAAAACGAATTTAAAAAGGTCCCTGTGGCAGTGTACATTTAACGCTGGCAGCATTTTCTCGCTATATTGCGATACTTATTCGTTGAGCGAGGAAAGCACCAGCTCTGGGGTCACTGGTACTATCTACCAGGCGCCAACTTAAACCTTTAATTTGTGTCTGTCCACCTGCACCCCACGGCCTAAGAAACACTAAGTTGTCCTAGTGCCCAGAAAGCAAACACGCTTCTGCATCCGTCTCATTGACATTCAGTCTACAAAGTCCTGTTTGCAAATGGCAGCGTCCAGGTTACACGCCATTTGCATTAATTAGGTCAAGTAGGTGATTAACAAATTGGGATCATAATCTAACCAGGGCAGGGCCATCCGATACACGCTTACAGATCAAACTCAAACCCAAATATCTTTATTCATAAACAAGTACACTTATGGATTATCAGAAAGAAGTTAAATTAATTGTAAATTTACTACCAGTTCGCAAGTCAAGGGCGTTGAGCGGGTAAGAAGAACTGGCAAGAAACTTTCCGCCACTCTTTTTAATCGCCAAGTATTGTCATAAAAATTGTTTGAACTGGAGCAAATCAATCCCAAGGATTAGGATCATTTTAGTATTCCTCAAATTTATAAAAAGCTTCATTGATTAATTTTCGTTTAACGAGGGCTTGGAATTTATTTAGTGATAATTCTCTGATGAAACGGAGATGAGAGATATGCAAACATTGCGTCTGACATTGCGTTTGTTAGTTGACAGCTTATAGACGTCCTTATAGACGTTTTAAAGTTCTGAAGTAACATTTGCATCGAGCATGTTACGCTGTGTTCTAAAATTGGCGTTACATGCTCGTTTGAACTCCGTATTCGCCTGCCACTCTCAGGAAAGAAGTCCGACAGCGAGGTTGTGTTGAGATCTTTGATTCTACTAAATTATTATTTAATCCAAACTGGTTCTTCTTTGAGTTTGTTTGAGAGGGTTTTCTTTCCCACTCTATAGATAATACTTTACAGCGTATTTGACTTAACCGCGTAACACTCCAAAGGATTTGTCAAAACTAAACAAAAAAACTTACTGACTGCGCATGTTACATTACACCTCGTAACGTTGGTCTGTACGCAGCTTAAGGGTTTAACGAAGTAACAGTTAGTCTGGCTTAAGTTATTTTGCATTTATACCTATGATTAAAACAGAACTAAGTATTATCTAACAAGTATTTTGGTATAAAAACTAAGCGAAAAAGTATTGGACAATTTTTCTAACTTTCTCTGAAACAATACAAGAACTTCATTTGACAAGAAATATCATAAATACATTTATTTATGACACTGTTATTAGAAATATATAAAAGTAATTCATAAATTAAATATTTAAATTAGTGATAGCAAAATATTAAAAATTTTCTTTATGTAAATTAAAAAATCCGTAACTGCTAATTAATCAACTTCAACGCCCAAATTCTAAAGAATTTATGACAAAAACTGTCATCTTTTCATGACGCGTATAAAAACAAATAGTAGACCTTTATTACCCGAACAGGGTGATGAGACTGAACTTACTAAAATTAATTTATTTTCTAGATCCTATTGTAAATATGGAAAATTACACAGTAATAAAAATTTCATTATCAACGCTTGTACGCTTCAAGTTCAATTTGGAATATTTAATACAACTATTTATTAAAACTCTCGTTACATTTGAAACCTGTTGGTTTTAATATCATTTATTGTAAAAGTATATTTTTGTAATTGCGGCCAATAATTTTTATTGTTTTTTAATGACGTCCATAACAGTACAGTGTTACCTTATTAAATTTGTTTTATTGATTTGATTTTTCTCATTCATCAGCTATAATATATGGCCAGTCTTTCGCAGACCAAGTCAAAGTCAAAAGTCAAAATCATTTATTCATATAGGTAGCAAAATGTGCACTTAAAAAAATAAATGCTTCTAATTTTACATTTACTGACAGTTTTCAAATCAAGGGCGTAGAACGGAAGAGAATAAACTCTCCGCCTCTTTTTAGTCATGATTGCGGTAAAGCACTCGAAACGAGTTATGTAAGAGATATTTAATGATACCAGATATGTATGTCGTGTGGACTAAATTTCCGCTTTGACGCTCCTTTGGTCCGCTGTGCGTACAACGGCTAATGTCCAGCACCTTCCGGATTCTCAGAAGTTTCCTGCAGGTTTTACGGAACGATCTCACTGCTCCGAGGATTTCTGTTCGTTGGGAAGCCACAGCACGCATTCCAGGACTACGTGAGTGACTGCTTCCTCTGCGTTGAAAGAGCCTCTGCACAAGGGACTGCTGTTGCGCTTAGGACTAAGAGATGTTTATTTTGAGATTAATTCTGTTCCGGCATGAAATCTATATAATAATTCTCTTAAAATAAAAACTGAATATACGCTTGATAGTCGTTAAAAATCAAATAATTAAAATTTAATGAATTACAACGGGGCTGCTCTTATTATTTCGCCGCAAAATTTTCCTTTCAAAAGCTTTCTATAGAAATATGGATGTTTTTCGTTGCTTTGAATTTTCACATTCCTGTTCGACGAAAACATTAATTATTGCCCTTCAGAAAGATAAATTATTATGATAAGTGATATTTAAAGGTATATTTACATATGAGTGTTCTGAAGAGTTGTTTGGGTTGATCCCTCCTGCCTCGTTTCAACACCGTATCAATTTATCAGCATCAACTTGATGGCTGGAAGTCTTCTACGGTCCGATATACAAGACGCGAACTAGCGAACTGTGGAATCGACTTCCGATCGGGATATTCCCTGGGAAATACGACCTCCATCCTGTTTAAAGAAATAGGCTGGCAACGCATCCACTAAATGCGATGGTTTTAGTAGATGCGTAGCCGGCCGATGATTTGGGTGTCCTGTAGGCTCGTTTGTCCCCCTATTCTATAAAAAAATTACGCTTTTAGTATATTTTTTGATGTAACAGGAGGCAAACGGGCTGGAGGGTCACCTGATGTCAACTGATACCGCCGCCCATAGACACTCACATTGCCAAAAGGCTCGAAAGTGCGTTGCCGGCCTTTTAAGAATTGGAACGCTCTTTTAATAGACACATTTCTGCGTCTATTTCGTTAATTATTAATTAGCTTCTTGAAGATATATTTTGTTTTCTTTCGTGTACGTGTACTATTAGTGCACAACCGAGGCTAGTCTTTACTACCCCCGAGTCGAAAGTAGCAAGCTTAACCATTGTGCTAACAATTTATTTTATAACTAGATTAAAAAGTTCTTTCTTCCAACTTCGATTTTGTTCCCTTTGGAGTAGGGACTCTTGGGCCGTGGGGTTCAAGAGCACAGGCGCCAATTAAATATTTAAGTTGGCACCTGGTAGATAGTACCAGTGACCCCAGAGCTGGTGCTTTCCTCGCTCAACGAATAAGCATCGCAATACAGCGAGGGAATGCTGCCAGCGTTAAAGGTACACTGCCACAGGGACCAAACTTTTTAAATTTGTTTTAATTTTCTTTTAATTTTTTTATTTTTATTATTACTTCGTAGGATAAGATAATTGTTAATACTGTATATTTGATTATTTAGTTACATGAATTAAATGATTAATCGCATATATTACGTAATAACTGTAATGTAATTTAAAAATATATTAGTGCACAAATTTCATTTGGATATCAAATTACACAACTTACGTAAGGAGATGTAGTGAGCGGAAACGCCATAAAAAGAAATTGTCCTCATGTGTGTGATAATTAATAAAGGGAATGTGTGACGTCATGCATGACGTATGTGCTAAGTGAAGAGCAACTTCCGGTTTATTACAAAATAATAATTTTTTCACGAGCTATTAAATAAGCATATTCATTCTTTTGAACTGACTTCAAGAGGTTATCAGTTTGATATGGTATTGTTGAAATTAGTGACTTGCGTGAATGTATGTTTGTTCATTTCTAAATGCCACATCGAAATGATTAAACTATGTTCAATGAATTTTTGGAGTGGAGTGGGCATTTTACATCATCGGATTGTTTCATAATCGAAGGTCAAGACATAATACAAAATACCATCCGTATCACCTCGACGTCCGTCGTTCCACAACTGAGTATTTTATTGCTGCTCACCACCACTATGTGGAACCAGCTGCCCACTGAAACATTTCCGAACCAATTCGGCTTAGGGTCCTTTAAGAAGATCGTAACAATACTTAAAAGGCCGGCAACGTATTTGCTAGCCTTCTGGCAAACGGGCAGGACGTTCCCCCTATTACATAAAAAAACTTAATATAAAACTAAATCGCTTTTCGTCTGTAGGTACGCTAAAATTTATAAATTTCCAAGGGTACGAAATAAGAAAAAACTGTATTTTGAAATGTCTGCAGGATCCTTGAATTATTAATTAAATAAGGTGTTCGTTGATTAGTTTTTAAATCCATTTAAAATCTTCGAGGTGGAAACGAAAATTAATTCTTTATTCCCTAGTCGGGTATTGTATACTTAGAATTCACTGCATTTATTTATATGAACAGTTCATTGGCTCGGTCATTGCATTAGCCATGCTGCTGTGCCGACAACAGTAAACTTTGAACAGTTGATCGAGAATTTATTTTAAAAATCGGTTGTCCGTAAAGTCGGTTTACTGACGATAGTTGAACGTGACAACGTCATAAGAAAATACCGATGGAATGGTTGAAAAGAAAATTTTAATTTTATTTGTTTAATATATATTTTGTATGGATATATAGAAGGAGGTAAATGTACATCACATTTGAATTGATCTAGTTACATTTATTTGTACGCATAAATACAATTATGTCGATTTTTAACGAACGAACGCTGCCGAACGCGGAGGCCGATTGTGCCTCTTTGTCGCTCGTTCCACGCTCTCGCTTGCACTTCAAGCCTTAAATGGAACGCCTCAGAGCGAGGTAACGCCGCATGAGTCATGTTTATTCGTGCGTGCAGCCGGCTCCATCGAATTATATGACGTTGTCACGTCAAAATATTTTCGAATGGCTGTACGTGACATACAATGTTTCGGCGTAAACGGCAGTAGTGTACCTTTATATACACACACACACATATATATATATATTTGTATGTACATATATATATATTTTGTATATTTCAGATATATTATAAATATTGTGATATTTTATTTGGAACACAAATAGCCATATGTGTAAATAATTCATGGTTTCTACCGGCTGAGAATTTGGACTAAAAAAACGAGATTCCAGTTTAATTTATGTGCTAATCACACGACAGTACTTTAAAATAAATCATTTACTACACTTCAGACACCGCAGTATATGGAATATACTAAGTTTATAATATAAATAAATTCATAAATCGGAAGTTAAAATAGCTGTTATATCAAACTAAATAGTATCGTTATAATGATGTCGGTAATACTGTTAAAACTCTTCTGAGTTCTGAGAGATCGACTCAATCAGTTTATATCTAAAGTGAATATAACTGTTGCATTGATAGTTTATTTTACGGTTAGGTGAATTTATCCGTCGAAGTTATTTATCGCTGACTAAAAATAGATTTTATTCCTTACTAAAAATATCATTCAATTAATGATCGAGTAACCTTCCTCTAAATAAATAATAAATAGTTTATTTTCAATGAAAGTTGTACATTCAGATTGATTAATTTAAAAATAAGCATGCAAATGTCATATTAATTATAATTTGACTTTCGCATTAACCGATGTGAAACTGAGCTAAAATTATCATGACATTTGTTTTAATTGCTTAGTTTTGTTCCATTACTTTTGTCTAAATCAATATATGTCTTATGTATATTTGCAGTTCTTGCTTACCTTATCTATTTTCTTTTTCTACAAAGTGGTTGCCTGGAAGAGATCGCTCGAAAGGCCGGTTGTCCTCATTTTCATTTAATTATGTCAATTGTATTATATTTATGTATGCAACAAAGTGTTCATATAAAATAAATAAAGAAGTACTTTCATAGATTTTGGTTTCTGCGTTAACTTTTCAATTACATGTGAAACTTACCGACAGTTACTGGACAGTTAATATATTTTAATTGTATTTTCTATCTTCCTATATGGCATAAACGTGGACAATATTAGCCCGAGAAAGGCAAAGGATTATATAAAATAGTAGAATATGGAATATTGGGAAATTGTCGAAAATATACATAATATGGGTTTCGTAACTGTCATGGTTAGGCACGAAGTTCGCCGGGTCAGCTAGTATTAAATATATGCCAACAATTGACCTTGTACCAAATTCTATTAGAATCGGTACTTATACAATGACAGCTTAAGCCTATAAACTCAATATTCGTGACTCTCCATTCAGTAGAGCCATAGAGTGGTCCGCAAGCTCGCTTACTGACCGTAACTACATTATCTCGCCTCCCACTGGACACTAATAGTACGCTTTACTTAAGCCGACTTGGGGTACTTTTGATAGCATATTTGAATCAAACATAACTCAAGTTTATAGCACTTTGAATTTCTTAATTTATTTTAATGAAATTAATAATTATGTCAATTATTATTCTAATGAATGTCGGAGACTGTGGGCGGTGGAGTTGTGTCTCATCGTCACGTTAATTTCTGTTTTTATTTTAAATACTTTTAATAATGTTTAACTAAGACTTAAGAGGTATATTTTAGAAGAATTAACACACAATGTGTGTGTTAATTCGTAAGTGCAAACTTGAAATTATAGGAATTTACACTTAAAATTAATATGGAAAAAGGATATGGAGATCATATGGCGTTAATTGAGGTTTTCACAGACCACAAAGCGAGAAATTAATTAATTTTCTATAAATATAAATTCATTAAATTATTCACACATTTGCACCCAATTAACTATGAACAATACTTAAAAAACAAGTTATAATGATGCGCTACTAAGCGATCTCGTTCAGGTAACTCTAATTAAAGAAAGCAGTAAAAAAATAGTGCGTGAAGTCCCTCCGCACGGAAGAAGTGAAACTTTGTAATGTACAAATGAAAATAGGAAGGGGTAGAAATTGATTTTTAGTGAAATCATATTGTTTCTTTAAGACAAACTTTATTAACAATTCACAATTGATTGCATCTTTTGATTATCATTTTCGAGTTGCGTTTAACACAACAGTGCTTTCATACCCCCTCCATGGTAGCGTTAAACGTTTAACGCAACATTGTTGGAAGTCTCATTACAAGTTTCACTTCAAAAGAGTTAAATGTAAAAAAACATATAGTAGCTTTCGTGTTAAAGTCAGGAGATGCCTGTCAGACCTATTTCCTTTGACATTTCATCTAGAATTTTCCCAATTTACCAGCTCTAAATGAAAGTCGTACTATCAATAGATCTGGATATCTGTATACAAGTAATTACACTAAAAGTCGAAAGTCAATATTTCTATTTCGGTTCTTACTTACTCGTATATAGGAATATTTAATTTCCTTATTAGTAAACCATGTACAGATAATCAAAATATCTGGATTAATACGCGTTCATAAATTATAGATTATTAAAATTTATGTCCAATATAGAGAACGCGGAAATAATTTACAACTATTTATTTAAAATACACTATGCTGACTGTTGTACAACAAGGACCATGCTTAAAATTAAAAAGTGCCAAATATTCATTATAATATACATACTAAGGTATTATATAAGGTAGAATATATCTTATATTATATACTACCTTAGACTACTAACAAATACATATGTGTGCGTGGAGAGACAAAAGACCCTATCTATATCAATACTAGAAATCCAACTGTACGGATGTCGGACACTAGAGTATCTTACGGGCAGGCAAAGGCGTGACAGTTCACTTTTAGCTAAACAAAGAAATAAAATAATCTGCAGTATTTAAAAGGAAATAAGTTAGCATGAGAACAAAAGATGAAAATTTATCGACATTGACTGAACGTGAACACCACTAGCACATCGATCATGCATTAGCTCGACACCCGGATGTTGATTGAACACCAATCAAAGCCCTGCTAATCGCATCCGGTACAATGTTTGTTTTGTAAATTATTCCATATTAATAGCTCACCACACGAACTCTGTTTCAACAGAATAAAGGCCTTGTACGTTTGTTGAATATAGTTTCTGTTCATAGCCTAGAGCAGTGTTGGCCTAGTGGCTTCAGTGTGCGGCTCTCATTCCTGAAGTCGTAGGTTCGATCTCTGGCTGTGCACCAATGGACTTTCTTTAAAAGAAAGGAAAACATTGTGACGAAACCGGCCGGCTGGAGAGGGGGGAAAAAAAAAAAGGGAGGGGGGGGGGGGGGGCACCACCCCCCCGCGGGGGGGGGAAAAAAAAAAAAAAAAAAAACGGGGGGCCTAGCCCCAATGGCCTATTTTTTTCATTACCTCAAATAGTTTTATTAAGCGGGGTCGCTGTTTTTCATTAAACCGTCTTTTCGTCGTTATTTCGTTATTAATACATCAATGACGTCTATGATCGTCGCCCATGAGCATAAACGATACATTTTATGTACGCGATTATCACGTGTTAAAAACAAATAAAGTGTTATGCACTGTAAGGTGTTAGTAATAGTAAAATTAACGCGACGTTTTACATAGTTTCCAAATGACCACTCAAAAGAGATTACCCGGCCTAGAGAATTTTTTTCCTACCAGTACCACAAATCGTAAAAGAGAATAAATGGGAAAAAAATTGATGGTAAATACATAAACAAAATGATAGCTGTTGTTCACAAACTATGATTTATTAACAATTTTCCCAAAACCATACTTTTTTTACTTTGCATTTGCCGTAGTAATGTAACTTCTAAATAACATACCTACCTAACTTGCCTGCACCCAAGAAAATATCCACAGATTGATTTCCCGTAATCGCACCTTTGAACGGAACACAAACAAACAACTCAATACTTTTGTATAGAAATCTGAAAAATCTGTTTCCTAAATGAGAAATGAATCAGTTCATAATAAAAGTCCATTAGAAACATTCCTATATATAATGAAAATGTTCACTACGAAATAAATTACTTCCATTACAATGGATTCGTGTAATAAAAACAACCCGTTGAAAATGATTTTAATAATAAAAACAAAGAGCTATTATATTGTCTGGCAACGGAGTCCATAAAATTCTCTTATAAATAAGAGGTTTAAGTAAGAGTAAAACCAGCGGCCCAGTGGGATTCAAAGTTTCGCTGTAATTGAATTTTTTAAGTAGGCTTTTTATAGGGATCTGGCTAAAGCAGCCTTATTTGCGCCTTCGGGCGATAATGTAGGACGAATTTTGTATTGAATGTACAAATACCCGAGATGAATTCTTGTAATTTTTATGAATTAATCATTAAGTGACATTATAAATACTTGTTAAATTTTTATTTCTTTTAGTTACAAAATTTTACTGATTTTTGTCTCCAAAAGCTATTGGATAACATGTGTAAGTATGAGTGATATAGATAAACTCAAACTATTAAAATTATCCTATATTTGCAATTACAATTCGGAAATTTAATACAAAAATGGTCGCGTGAGAGAATGTTTCAGACTTCGTTGAAATATTAATTGTTGAGAAATTAAATCATTTTTAAGGTAGTTTTATTATATGCTAAAACATCAAGTTTATTAAGTTCAATTGTAATCCATTAACATGTAACTCGTAATTCGTTATTTACATTTTGACAAATGACGATCGACAATTACAAAACGCGTAATGTGAAGAGCTAAAGATACAAGCCGACTTTGCTTAATACTGTGAAGCTGTACTAACCATACAGGTGACCATTCCTAAATATTTAAACCAAAGAGGATTTCTGGAACTCTCTCTGAACAGCATAACTGTCTGAATATAAATGAGTGTAGCTGGTTGCAAACACTCTGTTGCGGTGAGGTTTACGTTTGACAGCTAAATTAGTTCCACAGATACTTAATGCTTTCATGATTTATGAGTATAAGCTAAAATTCTGTGGTTAATCTGTAGAATTCCGGGCACAAATTCCTTCTATCACAATATTGTATTAAATATTTATGGTATCGTAAAAAAGGCGTTATTTACAGCAAATAGTGTCACATGTTGTCAAATGTCATTGCAGCGCTTTCTTGACACCTGTTTACGGCCAACGCATTGTAACAATATTAAATAAATAATTCATTGTGACCCGTTTTAATTAATTTTAACTGTCCCAAGTAAAAGTTATTAACACAATTAAAGTTAGTAAGATTAACGAAAACTATACATAACCAAACAAGAAAATTAATATTCAATTGACCACAAAGTTTGAGGAGCTTTGAGGATAAATGTTTTACGATTCGGACCCTCCATTGTTTTAACCATTACGGTTCAGATATGAATATTTTATATGATTAGAAATAATATTTTCATTTCTGTCATCCTGCACTTATTTCAAAATTAAATGTCCTCTAATGAGTTTTTAAATGAGCAGAATAATATAAAACATATTTTATTTATTTCGTACTTCTACAGCTAAGTTATATTATATACAACTAAAAAGAATTATACTAAAGATATAGCCAATACATAATATATATAAAAAAGGTTCAAACATTTATACACAGTACAGGTACAGTCTCATGTTAGAGTGAGTACAAAATAAAATCACCTCTACAAGAGACTGTATGGAGTGTATCCCTTGTATCCGCTTATGTACCCTCTCTGGTTATGGCCAGCTACGCCTCAGAAGAGAACCAGCTTTGTCTAGCTTAATATGTAATTAAATTATTTTTATTTATTGCTTTCTCCGTCTGGCCTGTAACAGTATTCTTGTAGCTATATTATAAATTGATCCAGAAATACCAAAGTAAGGCGAATAAAATATATTTAGGACACACATGCACATTACAGTGAGCGGGGTGACATGCAAACGAGATACCCGGATGGGCTTTGCCTCACGACGCCAGGATAAACGGAATTGTAGTCTAGGTGATGGTGAAGAAATATCTGTTAATAATATTACAGACGATTTTATTTTTATTACTGTACTTTGTTGTTTAAATTGTCTTTGCATCTGATCTGCAATTGTCTGACATCGTTTAGCATTACGATCTAGACTAATAAGCAATTTAAAACTAATCTTATATCACATAGGGGATTCCGTTTTTCATATTAGTACACCAGAAGTAGTAGTATTTTTGAAGTTATACTTTAGGCGCGTTATGAAAAATTGATGAGAGTTAAATTTTACGATGCGCGCGCACCGTGACACAAAATTAACAGAATGAAGTTGCCCACGAAGATGCTACGGTATTGGACATTATTTAAAAACAACATTCGAATAATAATAGAATTTATGTTACACTTAATGTAAGAGAATAATAATAAATATTTATTTATTTAATTTTTCAAATGTAAACTGAACTTTATTGACTATAATGACTCCTTATCCAGTCTTTTATTATTTAATTGTAATTAATTATTTGCATGCAATCAAAAACTATTTTTAATAAGGCCAAGGAAGTATAACTTCTTACGCGCGTACATAAGTACACGCACCCTTCTTTTTAAAAATACATGTGTCTTTACTAAGACATCATGGAACATTACGATCTAGACTTACTTAAAACTAATAATTAATTTAAGTGTAACCAAATTTACTAATAAGGATTTTTAACCTTAGAAAATGGCCAATAACACTACTTACGGTCTCTATTAAGGGAAACACTGTTCTATTGTACTATTTTTCCACTTACCACTGTTTAGCACTTAAGACTAACATGCACTAACTTCTTCTCAGTAGGCCCGTGGTGTCAAGAAGTTGATTAGCCTAGACATTGACGTGTTGGTGGAGCCTTTTTCGTGGGCTCCAGCATAAAGACTTCAAATGATATAGAAAAAAAACGAATTTCGTTTTCCATACTTGTTCTGTGTGATTTTAATACATAAATGTTACTTGAATAGTGATTTTGCATGTTTAGGTGACAATGCAAAATGGACAGTTGTCTCCTAGAGTACAAAGTATAGTTCTCATCTAAGCCCTAATACGCGACTCGTCGGGTAGTTTTATCTCGGAAAAGTGACTGCTTGGATTGAGAACACGTCATGAAACCACTCCGTCTTCCCCCTACTAAACCGGTTACAAATATTGGTTTTAACTATATTCAATGCGGAACTCGGATCTACTATTATTCGCGAATTTCAGTAAATTCATTCCTGTTTTTTGTAACGCACATTCCTATTTAGATTCCCACTATTATGAGTAATAGTGCTTATATTACTAATAAAGCTTTTTTTTATCAGTATATATGTTCTTATATCCAAGGTGGACAACAGAAAAAGGTACCTTTCTATCTCTCCACAACAGAAAAAAAATGCCGAGAAAAATACTCTAAGTACCAGTACACAAACAGCTAAGAAAAATAAAACCGTTCAAAGTCGCACAACACCTCAACGATCCTCCAGTATCTCAGAAGGAGTGATTAAGCCAGGAATGCTTAACTTTTTAGTAAACAAGAAAGACATGCAGAGCGACGAAGGAAATAAAAGAAACAGCAACAACATATAGCAACTAACAACGCCTCTCTCAGTGTACAAACACAACATAGATAAACTTAACAAAAATGAATCATCACATCTTCCAAGACGGCCGGTCACCGAGGAAGATTACGACCAAAACCTTCCAGCAACACCATTAAAAACCAACTCATCAACCGAATAAAACAATCTAATTAACCAGCTCTTGCACCTTTCGCACGCTGGGAAGAAGATATTAAAAAATAGCTGGCCCCAAATGGCAGCACATAGCGCAAAATAGAGAAAACTGGCAAAAGCTGGAAGAGGCCTTCACCTGAAGAGGGGTTCCTATACAATAATTAGAATATCAAAACTGTAAATAATAATACTTAGCATGATAGAAATATAGTCATAATATTTATTCATTTACTAATAGATTTTGTTAAGTTTTGCAAAGGTTTAGATAACCACATAAAGAAATGTACCTTATTAATTAACTATATTGGGAAATAAAAGGCTTTTTATTTTATTTTATTATTTATCCAAGGTGGAATGTGCATCACCTGCCCGCGAAAGTTGCAGGAGTATGTGAGACTCGACCCTCATCAGAATCTCTGCTATTCAGAGACTGGGTGAGCAATACCCTAAAACCACCTCGAGTAGTTCCTACAAAGCCGCGTTACAGAGGCTCCGGGGTTGCTCTCGCATTCTTCCGGGGCCTCGACGGCATAACTGTTAATCTCAAAACCTCCGGTGCAGTATACACTACATAGGAGGTAGGAGGTGAGCATATCTTCTTCTAGGAACTATAAAACTAATTTCCGAACCAATTCGACTTTCGGTCCTTCAAGAAAAGAGCGTACTAATTCTTAAAATGCCAGGAAACGCACTCCCGGGCCCTCTGTCATTGAGAGTGTCCATGGTTGGCGGTATCACTTAACATCAGGTGACCCTATTGCCCTTTTGCCCCCTCTTCTATAAAACTAAAACTAAACTTCAATTTAGAAAAAAAAAGAAAATTGTTTTATCTCAGACAATCTTTGAATTTTCACTCCATGATTTTATGAACCATATTGACAATATTCAGATTGGAGCGAAGCCTCTTCTGAAAAACGATGAGGCCATATTTTATAGGCCGTAAATTCGTCTGGCTGTCGGCGTTACATGAAAAACTTGTTTTTGTGATCGAAAACGGTTCAACAAATGCATTCTGCAGTTAGCAATTGGATTCTGTTAAACAAAATCGTAGCTTTTTCTAAAAGATTTTAAAATGTGTGCATACAAAGCTTTGCTTAGGTAGATTATATTTTCACTTAAAAGCTTTCCTTTCAGGTAAAATCGTGACTGAGCTGAAATGAATTATGTACACAGCCTTTCTAGATGCATCTATTTCTTGACTTTATAAAATGATAGAATTTGTATCACGAGATTCTCTATTTAATATCACTTTTATTAAATTAAAAAAGACAATTTTGTTATATCATATAAGTTGAAACAGTTTATTTGTTCAGTTGGACGCACCAGGAACTAAAAAATAAAATAAAAAATTTGCATTGAATAGTCCATTAATCGATGAAAGCAATCACATAACATATAATACATACATACATGATACAGATTAGCAAAGCTATATATATATAATATATCTGTAAGAAGACATTTTTTTTTTTTTTTTTTTTTGGTCCCTCGTTGAACACATTAAAAAGCAGTCGAAAAGTTGACATAGCTAAATTATTTTATTTGAATTATATTTATCTGTTTTTAAACTTTAAATTCTGAAAGTACCGCGTCAATAGTGGTTTGCGCAATTGTAAAGTGGCAGTTTTAAAAACTCGCCGCATCAAAGCCGAGTTATCGCAGCCGGTACTAAGCCAAAGCGGACGCAAGCTTAAAATATATAAACTGAGTATAAAAATACGCAAAGCGTTAAGCGCCTTATCTAAAAAAGGCCTTAAGAATCTTGTTATGTTTCTTGTAGATACAACGACGGGTAATTTTGTATTAATAAAGATAGAAAATGTGATGCAAAAAGGATGCCACTGTGAGTCAATAATCATATCATAGATTCTACATATATGTGAAATAAAATTGTGGAAGTCAACTGCAACTCAAATGCATATGATGATCGGCAACATATATTACAACAGCCGTGTAGTGCCCGCGACTGCGTCTGCGCAGGATTAAAGTAATATTTGTTCAAATTGTGTAGCGTGAAAGGTATATTTAATCTACTTTAAATACCAGAAGCGATAAAAGTATCTATTTTCATTTCGAATCAATTTATTATTACCAATGTGCATTTGAAATAAATTATCAATTTTTATAGTAGTTATAGTTCACTATTTTGGCTATAACAGCTTACACATAAGACAGATATAAACTGTGGTGGGCTTTTTTGTAGAACTATTTAAGATACACATTTCCATCGTACATTACATAATATGTGTTACTCTAGTGGTTTTGGCAGCGCACGCTAGAATAGCTCGCAGATGGTAGATTTTTTCCTTCTTACTTGATATTTTGGACAATTCACACAATTAGTTGTAGCCTATGTGTTATTCTAATGTAAAAGCTATATTATTGTAAAGTTTCATTTAAATCCATCTAGTAGTTATTACGTAAAACAATATTACGTAATAGGATGGTGTTAAGGTAACAATAATTAATATATATATATATATATATATATGCTACTTTAAAATATCACTTATATAATAATAAAATAATATACATTGAAATAAATAACTAAACCTAACATAAACTAAAATATATCATTAAAAGGAGTCCCTTTAGGCAAGGTTCCGAAGATACTGGCAGCGTAGGAACGCAAAGGAGGACCTTTGAATTGCTATTTAATTTTTAATTATTGTTTATATTATATATATGGGGGGGGGGGGGGGGGGGGGGGGGGGGGGGGGGGGGGGGGGGGGGGGGGGGGGGGGGGGGGGGGGGGGGGGGGGGAGAAAGGAAGGGGAAAAAGAAAAAAAAAAAAAAAAAAGGGGGGGGGGGGGGGGGGGGGGGGGGGGGGGGGGGGGGGGGGGGGGGGGGGGGGGGGGGGGGGGGGGGGGGGGGGGGGGGGGGGGGGGGGGGGGGGGGGGGGGGGGGGGGGGGGGGGGGGGGGGGGGGGGGGGGGGGGGGGGGGGGGGGGGGGGGGGGGGGGGGGGGGGGGGGGGGGGGGGGGGGGGGGGGGGGGGGGGGGGGGGGGGGGGGGGGGGGGGGGGGGGGGGGGGGGGGGGGGGGGGGGGGGGGGGGGGGGGGGGGGGGGGGGGGGGGGGGGGGGGGGGGGGGGGGGGGGGGGGGGGGGGGGGGGGGGGGGGGGGGGGGGGGGGGGGGGGGGGGGGGGGGGGGGGGGGGGGGGGGGGGGGGGGGGGGGGGGGGGGGGGGGGGGGGGGGGGGGGGGGGGGGGGGGGGGGGGGGGGGGGGGGGGGGGGGGGGGGGGGGGGGGGGGGGGGGGGGGGGGGGGGGGGGGGGGGGGGGGGGGGGGGGGGGGGGGGGGGGGGGGGGGGGGGGGGGGGGGGGGGGGGGGGGGGGGGGGGGGGGGGGGGGGGGGGGGGGGGGGGGGGGGGGGGGGGGGGGGGGGGGGGGGGGGGGGGGGGGGGGGGGGGGGGGGGGGGGGGGGGGGGGGGGGGGGGGGGGGGGGGGGGGGGGGGGGGGGGGGGGGGGGGGGGGGGGGGGGGGGGGGGGGGGGGGGGGGGGGGGGGGGGGGGGGGGGGGCGGGGGGGGGGGGGGGGGGGGGGGGGGGGGGGGGGGGGGGGGGGGGGGAGGGGAAGAGGGGGGGGGGGGGGGGGGGGGGGGGGGGGGGGGGGGGGGGGGGGGGGGGGAAAGGGGGGGAGAAGGGAGAAGAAAAAGGGGGGGGGGGGGGGGGGGGGGGGGGGGGGGGGGGGGGGGGGGGGGGGGGGGGGGGGGGGGGGGGGGGGGGAAGGAGGAAGAAAAAAAAGGGGGGGGGGAGAGAAGAGGGGGGGGGGGGGGGGGGGGGGGGGGGGGGGGGGGGGGGGGGGGGGGGGGGGGGGGGGGGGGGGGGGGGGGGGGGGGGGGGGGGGGGGGGGGGGGGGGGGGGGGGGGGGGGGGGGGGGGGGGGGGGGGGGGGGGGGGGGGGGGGGGGGGGGGGGGGGGGGGGGGGGGGGGGGGGGGGGGGGGGCCCCCCGCCGCCGCCGCCGGCGGGGGGGGGGGGGGGGGGGGGGGGGGGGGGGGGGGGGGGGGGGGGGGGGGGGGGGGGAGGGAGAAAACCCCCCCCAACCCCCACCGCCCCCGAAAGGGGGGGGGGGGGGAGAAGAGGGGGGGGGGGGGGGGGGGGGGGGGGGGGGGGGGGGGGGGGGGGGGGGGGGGGGGGGGGGGGGGGGGGGGGGGGGGGGGGGAAAAAAAAGAAAAGAGAAGGGGGGGGGGGGGGGGGGGGGGGGGGGGGGGGGGGGGGGGGGGGGGGGGGGGGGGGGGGGGGGGGGGGGGGGGGGGGGGGGGGGGGGGGGGGGGGGGGGGGGGGGGGGGGGGGGGGGGGGGGGGGGGGGGGGGGGGGGGGGGGGGGGGGGGGGGGGGGGGGGGGGGGGGGGGGGGGGGGGGGGGGGGGGGGGGGGGGGGGGGGGGGGGGGGGGGGGGGGGGGGGGGGGGGGGGGGGGGGGGGGCGGGGGGCCGGGGGGGGGGGGGGGGGGGGGGGAAAAAAAAAAAAAAAAAAAAAAAAAAAAAAAAAAAACGGGGGGGGGGGGGGGGGGGGGGGGGAAAAAAAAAAGGGGGGGGGGGGGGGGGGGGGGGGGGGGGGGGACCTCCCCCCCCCCCCCCCCCCCCCCGGGGGGGGGGGGGGGGGGGGGGGGGGGGGGGCGGGCGCCCGTTGGTTGCGGGGGGGGGGGGGGGGGGGGGGGGACAATTTTTTTTGGGGAAAAAACGGGGGGGGGGGGGGCCCAAACTTGTTTTGGTGGGGGTGGGTTTTTGACTTGCGCCGATATATATATTATTTATTTATTTTAAATCTAATTTACAGATTTCTTACAAACTTGTTTTACTTAATAATAGTAATGGTTAATAAGTAATCATGAAATTGCTTGTATAGGATACTTAAAAATATTAAGTATCTTGCATCTGTTTGTTTGAACGGGATTTATAACTACCGAGTGGATTTTCGTACAGTCAAACCAATAGACCCAATAGATCAAAATGAAAGCCTAGGTGTATAATTATTTTACGTAAACTAACTGTAATATAACGACTAGTGTTCAAGAGGTCGCAAACCTTGCCAAAATACACGAAATCTACGCTAGTGAAGCTGCGAAATAAATAATATATATATTAGTAGTTAAGTACAGGTTTTTATGAAACAGTTCATATTTATAATTCTTTGGCAAAATCACACCTTCTTTACCTTATTGAAATTTGGGGAGCCGCGACTAAAACTAACATTGCTCAAAATAAAGTAATTAAATTGTAATTAAACTTCTAGACAAAAAATCTACAGTGAAACAAAACTCATGAATATAAAACAATTATTTCAATACAATACCAGCATATTAATCTATGTACAAAATTCTAAATAACTATATACACACTAACATTACTTTCACTAAAATAAATCAAATTCAGAAGCGCAGTTCACGACGCCCACACAATCTTATTGTACCTAAGTTTAGAACCAATAACGGTAAAAAAACATTGAGCGTTGGGGGGAGTGCTGCGGTGTAATCGACTTCAACAAAATATAAAAAGTGCAGACAGCCTGGCAATATTTAAATTTAGACTAAAAGACCATCTCCTGAGTGATCCCAGTTACCTGCGTAAATGAAAGTCCACCCAAGTTCTACTTCGCTAATTGATCCTTGAAGCTCTTCAATGACCCACGACGTGATAAATTGTATCTTTAGTATACTTTTTTTCGTTTGACGACTCATTGTTAGTGGTTAGTACCCTACTGCGAATCATGGTCGGGTTCGTGGCTGAGACGAACATCGATTAATAGCATTTGGTGTTGTGCTTAGGTCTTGGGTGTTTAAATATGTATTTATATGTCTATCTATCTATAATATGTATGTATATCCGTTGCCTATACCCATACACAATCACCACTTAATGACTAGTAATTGTGAATTGTCTTTAAAAAAAAAAAATAAGTTCTCATGTAAGTGACTCTTGTCTGTTATGAGAATAAATATCTTTAAACCTAACAGTTTTAAATTTGCGATAATTGGCTTGGCACTTAACATGTTGCAAATATTAAAACAACCTTATATACCACATACCTCAAAAGGCATTACTTTCCTTGGGAAAGTAGAAAACGTGCATTTACATTTGAACTATTTCACGCTTTGACTGTTACTTAAGATATCAGCTTTTAAGCTCAAAGCTCTATTAGAGAAGCTCTAAGCTCAGCTATTGGGACTCGCTTCGAGTGTAGTGTACGTTGGAACAATTTTCAATTTGTCAGGAATGTTGCTTGAATGAATTATAACTGGCTTTGATAAGTTTTAGTATAGTAGGCTAATAAGAATGTAACTTCGAAAACAAAATTATACGCACCAGACACCAAGTCCTGAGCTACGATTTTTTTTAAACATTTTGAGTCAAAGATATTTATTATTCTGGATATTTATCTATTTATGATAAAAAAAAAAGATACATCATTAATTAATCTTATAGCCTATTTATTTCCGTAATGATTAATATATTAAACAAGTATATCATGTAATTAATTACATAATATGTGCATACTTTTTTTTATATACATTAAAAAATAAAATAAAGCTATTAATAATCCTTAAATTTAAATTCCAATCATAATTAATAATTTCAATGTATATAAATTTTAAATGATTTTGATTTATGGATTAGGTATGCCTGTAAATGTTACTAACGACGTAAGAAGAACAACCCAAGAAGAACCCTTCTTTTGCTTTCTTTCTCTTACTTATATTGTTAAAATGATTCCAAAGAAACCGTAGGAGGATATCAATACGATACGATACGGTTCACAATTTTTTTATGCCTAGTCACAAATTCATAAAATTTAATTCAGCTTATATTTGAGGATTACATATTTGCTTGTAAGCTGCGTCTAAATCACAACGTAACTAGAATTTATTACCTTAATATTTACAAGCTTTTAGCCTTTACGTACCAACATAGAAACACATAATTCATCTTTATTTTTTGTTACAGGTAAGCTCAATATATAAAGGAATTCGGTAACTACATAGTACTATATATATCAACTATATTAAAAATATCTAACATTGAAAGAATTTTCTATTGTTTAGGTTATTGTAACGACCGTATATTTAAAACTTTTATTAAAAATACACTTTTTAGACAATATTACAAATTAGAGGATTATATTCAAAATAAAAATGCTTCGAAACATGCTGGTCCTGCTCCATAGAACAATCAAACTAGACAAAATCAACTGGTTGCTAATGAAGTTATTTAGGTTTAATTTAACTTTTTTTTTTTGAAAAAGAAATCAACTTTGACGTAGCTCGAACACTGTTTGACTGTATGTTAATCATTTATTTTTTTATACACAATAATGTAAAATATATAGTTACAATATTTGTAAATATGTGAGCACCATGTGTAGATACAATAATAATTTTGTTATCTGCTGCATTGTTTTTTATAATGCGCCTATTGTACTTTAGTATAGTAGTTTTTTTATCCTAGGTACATGGTCTGAACATATAAATATCAAATCAATGTATACTAAATATTTTAAAAACTATTTTAAAAGAGTAAGTATGGAGTTTCTTGTCTATTCTTCTCCATATGAAACTACCGTTTGGTAGGGGCAACTAGATTCACTTTTTTAATATTTACAACTTGTAATTTTGACTTTCAAACGTCCCTTATTAATATGCATAATTAAATAAATAAATTGAAATATATTATTTGACTTTGACATACCTTGATTTCTTATATGTATCTTAATTTGAATTGTAAATAATACTTTACTAATAATAAGGTGCCTATCGATGCTCGTTAATACTATGTGTTAATAAATTATAAAGGGAAATACGTAAAAGAGTTATCTTAATTTATGACACTTTTATAAGAGATTCTCATCGAAGTTAATTTTCAATATTTAATTTCTTACATTAAATAATTGAATAGAATTTATGGACATAATTTTATAAACTACGGCTTGGTTTAAGCATTTATCAATTGATAAAGTTTATAATACATAATATGAATGGAGTACCTACTCAAAACTCAGCAATAAACAAAAATTGCGACTCAATAACTAGATTCAATCCCTTCGTATATTTGTCTGCGAAGTTGATTTATCTGAAAGCTAATAATCTCTTAGAACTCACTAGCTCATTTGTAAAGGACACTTGCTGAAAATCTCACGAGATTTCGTTACGAAAATTCTGCAAATTTACGTTAAATTCTGAATCTGGTGCGCTGTATTTCATGAATCTAGGAATGCATTTAAATTTTATAATTCTCTAATATTCGAGAATGTTGTATAATAAACATAATTTCAGTTTTTATTACTTTTATATCCGATTTTTTATAATCAATATTTGCAATTCAGATAAAAGAAATATGTACTTGCCGCTCACTTTCAAGTTCTCCGTTTCCATTGTCGGCTTATAATTTAATTATTATTGTAAAACAATTCTTTGGCTTAATGCTGCAATAAATAAAAAAATACTTTCGTATTCCAGAGTAACGAAACAAAGAAGTCTGTCAGAATGTCAAAAAATCAAGAAGTCACTCGTTCTTTACGCTAAGTTACTGAATCTTATCCCAAATAGATACTATACCAATGCAATACGATTTAAATATATTTGAACAAAATTCAGGCAATTCTTCCATTTTAAATTCACGTCGATAATATTGCTTCGATATTTTAACCGTATCATATTCCAGTGAGCCATATTTGCAATGCCAAAAGTGCTTTCTTACTTGTGCAACCAAAGTGTCAGGTTAACAGATGCGATCCAATAACATTGCGTACTATAATATTTATAAGGTAATAAGGCTTATATTTTAAAGGCCTGCAACGCACCTGCGAGCCTTTTGGAAATGTGAGTGTCCATTGCCGGCAGTATCACTTACACAGCCTTCAGCCCGTTTGCCTCCTGTGACATAAAAATAGCCAATATAGGGGTCTAGGCTCCGAATATGATTTTGTCCCATTCGGTGTCGAGACCCTTGGTCCGTGGTCCTAGCGCTATAAGGCTTTTTAAGGAAATAGCAAAAAGGTTAGTCTAGTCTAGTCTAGCTATTCAAAGGGGGAACGCTGCCAGTACCTTGCCTAAAGGGACTCCTTTTAATAATATATTCTAGTTATTATATTTTAAGGTTAGTTATTGTTTTTCTGTTATTTAATTATTAAGTAAGAACATGAACAACGTCGACACGAACAAATGAATTGCTAATCTACAAAAATAGTGATATTCATATGAGCAAGTCTTTTTGCAACCTTCCTGGTGTCGGATATAATTTTTGACCGCCAGTACAATTTCCGTAGATAATTTAGTTCGTCCGTCATTTGAGAGGAGTGCCCTCCCCGTTGAGTCCTCGCCGGAGGCGGACAACAGGTTACAATTAATTTTCTCTTCGACCAGAAATCGAGCTCCATTGGTCCATTTTCAAAGCCACAGTAGCCAGATTTTACATTATTTAAAATGGAGGGTATCAAATATCGAATACCGTCCCATTTTAATAGTTATACAAATCTTGTATGCATGAATCAGCAATTAAATTGATCTGCACAGCATCCGATATCCGTCATGTTAATTCATCTCTGCATTATTTTTAGTTTCACCTCCTTTCACACAAACATCACCTTTAACCCATTTACATAAAGTCGGGATTGGTGTTCACATGCAAAAGCGTACGGCGGCAAAAATAGAACCTAAGTCATACGTATTGATTTAAGTGTAATAAAATTGAATTTTGCTAACGTCTGTACTCGCTTTACAGTTTTATTTAGTACGTGATTTCTCTTTATATGATTTTTAGTACAGCATTTTAATATTTTATAACTATGGTCTGGCTATATTATAAGTTAGTCAAATGCTAGGTTACCGAGAGATTTTTTTTTAATAATCATGATGTTTATGAAACCTATAGAGTAGGGGCTTACATCATAGTACAATGTATATTTATTAAACAATATATCCATTCATATAATTATGTTTGCTTTCACGGTTCTTTTTGCACTTCTCTATATACTCGTAGCTATCCCGAAAGGATTGTCTGGAATCGATCGCTTTATACTATGACTAGTGGACCCCACAGACGTTGTCCTGCATGATATTTAAAGCGATTAGGATATTAAGCAAAGTATGAAAGTACCGACTGCAGTGCCATCTGCCGGGCTGATTTGTGAATCTAAACCATTCCCAGATCCCCTTGAACACATACAAAAATTTCATCAAAATCGGTCCAGTCGTTTGAGAGAAGTTCAGTGACATACACACTCACAGAAGAATTATATATATAAAGATAAGCCTTCCAGATTTGCTATTGTGTTTTACGTTTATTGTTTGCAAGAAAGTGTAACTATTATACTAATAAACATTTAAAACTTTATATTTCCAAAAACGTAGTTATTAGTTTAGTTTCAGTTTTGAGCGATTAAAAAGAATGGCGGAGAGTTTTTTGCCAGTTCATCTTGCCCGCTCTACGCCATTGACTTGCGAACTGGTAGTAAATGTAAATTTAGAATCAATTTAACATCTTTTCTGTTGACGTTTATTTGCTTACCAATATAAATAAGGGTTAAAAAAATTTGAGGTTAAGTTAGTGTCTTAGAACTTGATTTGGCACGTCTCACTACACATTTCCACATAGTTTTTTTTTTAAATATAATCATGATAATCGAGATACGTGAAAGCATAGTAACAAGGCCATGCACTTCGTATTGTGTAATTTCTGTTTCATTAAATAATGATGACCATAGACAATAGAAGAGTTTGTTTGTTTCCTCTAATTATATCAACTAAAGTCGCCTCGACCCAAAAACTCGGAAGCTAGGTTAATAGGGACTTATAACGGATAATTGGCGTATAAAGGCGAAATTGGGACATAACAATGACCATTTAGGGCACTCTCCGTTTAGTAGGTGATAATTAATTTAATACGTTTTGGCCATTTTTTAAATATTTAAAATATACCGTATTCGTAATATTCAAATCACTATCTAAGGTGCAACTTGAGCAGTGTTGGCCTAGTGGCTTCAGCTTGCGACTCTCTTCCCTGAGGTCGTAGGTTCGATCCCTGGCTGTACACCAATGGACTTTCTTTCTAAGTGCGCATTTAACATTCGCTCGAATGGTGATGGAAAACATCGCAAGGAAACCGGCTTGGCCAAAAAGTCGACGGCGTGCGTCAGGCACAGGAGGCTGATCACCTACTTGCCTATTAGATTAACAAATAGTCATGAAACAGATACAGAAATCTAAAAAGGTTGTAGCGCCACTGATTTATGTTTTATTTTATGCATGCAACTGAATTCATTTTCAATTAACACTCTCTCTCTCTTCAGTCAGCAAGGAAACCTCTAGAGCGGAAAATCTTTTCCACTGGTATATGTATGGTATATGCCTCTCTTACGACAGTGTATAGTTTTGAGGACGATGAGTCTTTCACTTGATCGGTCCATCTGGTTGGTGAATGGCCACGCCTCGCCTTCTGCGTTAGCAAACCACGATCAGTTTCTCCAAGTTCTCATCGCCTCTGCGCATTGTATGGCCGAAATATAAGTAATTACAATTACTTAACTTACGTAATTAAATTAACGATTTAAATCTGTTAAGACGAAGGCAATGCAAGCTAATTTAGGTTTGACACAATTTTTATCGATTTTTAATTAAGCCGCCTTATCTCGGGATCCGAATTCAGCTTAGTCATCGTATAACGGGGACTGATTAATAGTCGCTTGTATCACATTGCTTTTTTAACTAGTAATTTTATCTGACTTTTAAAGTCCAAATGTAATAAAAAGTCAAAAACAATTTATTCATGTAGGAACTAGTGTTGCCCAAAATCGGTCTTGGTCTTGTTCTTGCGTTTCCGCAAGACCAAGACCAATACCAAGACTGAACCCTGCAAGACTTGAGCAAGACAATACTTAAGCCTGCAAGAATCTTGCGTCTTGCAGTTAAGACAAACTGAGATTTGGGCGTTATTAAATCAAATACCTACTGTATTTGGTTTCAATCCCGATTTTGAGAAACGTTCCCCAGTATCAAAACCGTAGGTATATATCCTAACACTAAACTAAGGGCTGCAGTTGGCAACGTGCCGCTCGTCTGAAAGCACCCTGAAACGTATTGTATTGATTAGGTAGGTAAGTACTTATTATATTTCAACAATTTATTAAGTAGCGTGTTAATACTCACAAATCTGTTCCCACCATCCCATGTGATAAAATTTACCTAGAATAACTTTATAGCAAAGTTCATACCTTGTAGGTATCTACCTATAATAATATGTTATGCTTGTTTATGTCTAATGTGCAGATCTAATGTTAGTACTCGTAGGTTGGTATGTGCTTAAAATTATAGCTAACAAAATTATATAAACATCATGTAGGTTAAATTAAAACTAACAGCGAGTCGAGTAGGTCTAGTAACAGTTTCTACAGCACCCAATATTATGGTACAGACGCCAGCACATCAAGCTACTAATAAAAATAATCTATCAAATTTCTTCAACAGATTTTCAAGTTTATCGCTAAGGAATTAAGGTTCAAAGTTGATTGGGGAAATGTGACGTTCTGCGAATAAACTGTTGGTCGGTCGGTGTATTATATACCTACTTATTTGATAATTTACCGACAAAGACGCCGCGGTTTGCAACAAGTGTATCACAGCATTTGACACTGTTTGAGCGCCGCATTCGCCGTCAAAGAGTACGGACAGAGGCACACAAATTTTTACCTATTTTGGTAGGGTTGGTTAGCCTTAAATGACCTTGAAGATGTCCCAGCAGTAGGAAGGTATAAATTGAATGCTCTGTGTTTCTTTTATTTAAATACATTCTCACACTGCCTGGCTTGAATTCGAACACTACAGCGTTAAAAGCTGTCGGGCCAGATGATAATTAATAACTAAGTAGGTATTGCATCTATTGAATTGCGAATATTTTGATTTCGAAATAATCATTGTTAATATCGGTAAATGATAGATAGTGAGTGATACTTAGGTACTAAAATGTGAGCAGCAAGATTGAAAAGTGTATATGCCATGTCAGTGCTTTCAATAAGTTTATTTTAAAAAAGCTCTCTAGTAAGATTTAGAGTTTACCATTCAATTACACACAACAAATTATTGAAAAACAAAAATTATGAAAAAGATATTTAGACTGAGTACTTAGGAAATAAGTAGAAAAAATATTCTATCGTGGATACCGAGTTATTAAAAAGTGGATAAACGTTGTGTTTACTTAATTTTATTTTTCTGTGCCAACATTGACATTGTGGGGTTGCCAACATTGACAACCCCACCAAAATAGGTAAAAATTTAGTCCGCTTCTAGACTTTGTGTTGCCGCCGTCGCTTTCATGTCAAAGGTCGCCGCCACTGCCCATGTTCTAAAGAATAAAATAAGTTTCTGGGTGCTATGAACGGACGCAAATAGATTATGTTGTTCTCGCAAGGAAGAATGTAGTCGTAAGGATAGGTAGATTTTATAAAAAAAATTGTAAGTAATAAAAATATACCTAGATAATATTATTATTACCTATTATACCTTTTTAAAGGACATTACACTGCAAAATTGGAAGTGGGTGATTTTAACAAACTTAAAACGTGGCAAAGCTCCAAATATGAGCGACGTCATATTTCTTTACGCATTTTGTTTTAAAATCACACACTTCCAAAAATCGAGATTTGCAGTGTCGGTTTATCAACTTCTATCGTACCTACTCTAGTAGCGACTATTGTCTTCAGAGATGATTTACTAAATAAATAAAAATAATCGTCGTGTAGGTACGACGATAATTTTTCTAAGGAATACAATTTTCTTGTAGTAGGTACCTACATCGTTTCTTACTTACACATACTTTAACGACAGTACCTACTTAGCAAAGCGCGCCAGTCACGAGTATGACAAATTGCCTAAAAAACCTACCTACGCAGACTGTAATGAAATCTGCTAATCTCTCAATCTCTGCCTGTAGCCTGCCTGCTATTATTGGTTGATGAACATTGTACATTGGTGAATGCTCCAGGATAGCCCGCAAGCCCCCACAAATAGTAATAGGCTAATAGGTATTTGCAAGTCTCGCAAGACTTGCAAGACTCTTGCTGCAAGATCAAGACCAAGACTGAGAGCGCAATACCAATACCAAGACCAAGACCAGGTGTATTGACGCAAGACAATACCAAGACTGGTCTAAGTCTCGTCTTGGTCTTGCATTTGGGCAACACTAGTAGGAACACAATGTACATTTATGAACGTCAAAATAGAAATAAACATTAAATGCTTCTAATTTTACATTTACTGCCAGTTCTCAAATCAAGGGCATAGAATGTTAGAACTCGCAATAAATATGTTTAAACAAAGAAAAATTTGTCAATAATAATTTTATATCATGCGATACTGTTAATTTTATACCTAATATAAAAGTAACTGTATCAAATATATACTATACCTACCAAAAATCTTAATCCTCACTTCGGACTGATACTGCTATTCAGAAATTACATACATCCAAAGGACCATACACTTTTCCTTAGGTGCCTTACTGCCCTGACGCGTCGATTTTTAGGACTAAGACATAAGGATGTTTTCTTCACTGTAGAACTATACTAAAGTAAATCAGTGGCGCAACAACCTTGATAGGTCTGGGCCTAAGATTTCTGCATCTGTTTGATGATCATTTGTCAATCTAATAGACAAGTAGGTGATCAGCCTCCTGTGTCGCCGTCGACTTTTTGGGTCTAAGGCAAGCCGGTTTCCTTCACCGTTCGAGCGAGTGTTAAATGCACATATAGTAAGAAAGTCCAGTGGTGCACAGCCGATCGAACCTACGACCTCAGGGATGAGAGTCGCACGCTGAAGCCACTAGGCCAACACTGCTCAAGGACTAAATAATAAGCACATAATAAATCTACCGGAGATTGAACGCATTACTTTAGGATTAATGACGGTTCATACTAGGCTTCACTGCTTAAAAATAATTGCTTTGAAAAATTGTTTTTATTGACTTTTGCGTATCAATTATTTTCACCAATACTATCGAATGAAGCTTAAATCCGACGGATAATTGCCTTGTTTCCTACAAGGCCATACAAAACCCCAACAAGGAAGTCGAGACTCTCATTATTTTTAACACAGAAATATAATTGTGCTTGTGTTCACTGATTCACATAGGATTAAAAATAGTTTATACAGATAACAAAGTATACGAAATGTCAAGCAATTGAGAGAAATAATACCAGAAAGAAGGTTTACAAATCCCAGTGGCCATGTATGGTTTCAGTTCAAAGATACATTCACTCGAACGGTGAAGGAAAACATCGTGAGGAAACCGACATGTCTTAGAGCCAAAAAGTCGACGGTGTGTGTCAGGCACAGGAGGCTGATCACCTTGTCTATTAGATTGAAAAATGATCATGGAACAGATTCAGAAATCGTAAAAGAGGTTGTAGCGCCACTGATTTATTTTTAATATTATTTACATATTCTTAGACTTCAAAGTTAAATCTACAAATGCGTTCGTACGTAATGTATGCGAAAGTCGTATCGCAAAGATCCAAAACACGCTTCTTAGTAAACAAAAATCTTTTATTCCTGATCATTAACAATATTTTGGGAATATATTTAATCATATTTTGTAATAGTAAATTTCGGAACTTTTCAATATTTTATTTCCAACATACAAATATATATATATAAAAATAATAGTAAAAAAAATTGATAAATACAAAATTAAAACAAATCAAAAAAGTTTGGTCCCTGTGGCAGTGTATCTTTAACGCTGGCAGCATTTCCTCGCTGTATTGCGATACTCGTTGAGCGAGGAAAGCGCCAGCTCTGGGTTCACCGGTACTATCTACCAGGCGCCAACTTAAATCTTTAATTAGCACCTGGGCACTTGAACCCAACGGCCCAAGACTCTACTCCAAAGATATTTATTTTTACTACGAATTTACATGCTAAAATGAAAATTTTTAGTACGTCTATCTGTGCTATTCACGGAAAATCAAATTTATTGCGAGATGCGATATTAATAAGAAAAAAGACGTATTGCAAACGAATTAAACGTTTAATTGCTCTTTCGTGTCAAGCTGTCAGCAGCTTCGAGCGGACAAACAAAAGAATACATATGCCTTTATTGTGACCGTTAATTTTCGGTGTAATGCAATTTCGTGCAGTTATTAATGCGCATTTTTATTGCGGTTTTATGAGAGGCTTAAAGTGGACTTAATAACTTGAATTTAATTTAGACTAGTGTGAAGAGGTCACATGCCTTAATTGCCAGTTACCAAAGTTCTTTTTTAAAATAGAATTAAACACTCAAACAATAAACACACAAAATTTCTAAAATCGATTTATACTTCACTCCGGGCTATCGCTTGCAACTGTATCAAAACACAAATTCGGCCCCATGTGTAGTGTTATTCTAAGGACGGGAGGTCCCCAGTACCAGTACAGCTCCTTTGATTCCTCGACGACCAGTCACTTTCCGACCAGCTTGATCCCTTGGCGTTGCGGAGAGATGTGGGCTCACTCTGCATCTTATACCCCATTTACCACGGAGAGTACTGAGAACCATCTGGTAGTGCGAGTGTCCATGGGCACTTAACATCAGGTGAGCCTCCTGCCCGTTTGCCGCCTGTTTTATAAAAAAAACTTTTTCAATACTGGCTGCCACCATGTTAATTCATAAATATATTCTTTGGCCGCTTATGTTCACCAAATCCAGGTGCTCTCTGACTTTTAGGAGACTATCTTCATAAACAAAATACTTATTATTAGGCCTAAATTTACAGTAATAATTACAATCAGTTGTAACACGTTTTCATCCGTGTATCGACAAAACCGTATTCCAGCGTCTGTTATCCTATACATAGCCAAACAATTAAAACTTATTCATGATAACTGAAAATAAATTGCGTAATTTATGTTTTAATATTGTAAGGGTTAGTTGATCTAGTTCTTAGGGTAGGAAATTAAACACTCCAATGATGACTTGATTCACTATAATTCAATTCACTGATTTTACGTAAACTGTATATCTTCAAACTTGAACAAATGAATTGCCCGTGCGCATGTGCAACCTCTTTTATATTCTATTCCCTACTCCGACCCGACCATCCCACTTCGGCCAGTTGTTCGAGTCAATTCGTAACAATTCGCAAACAACAGAACGAGTCAAATGAGTAACTATTGCACATGCGCACTTGTTGCAAGATTCTTAAGAATATGTTTCATAAATAAATATTGAAAACAAACATATTGTTTTAAGTGCAATTATTGTCCAGTGATCTATTGTAGTCTGAATTGTTTCCTTAAATTAAATTTAAAACACCTCTACAGTTTCTGTAGTTAAGGTCGTTTGCAAGGGGTCATTTTGAGTGAAATATCTTTTTGGTCATTAGGGATATTGGTAAAACGATAATGACCTTCTAATATTGGGTACTCTAGTACCCATTAAGGGACCTTTGACAATTTCTTATAGTTTTTATTACTGAAATAAGTATTTCATGCGATTTAAACGGCGTTTAAGTGCTTTTCCTTAAGGTTAAACGTTAACTTAGTGAGGTTTTGTTAACTATTGACACTTCGTGACTATTGCATGCAGACAATATTTTTAATGTTATAATCTCATATGCAATATACATTTATCTAACATACAGTATTTACAAATTTCTTTACGGATAGTAATAATAATAAAAATTAAAAAAAAATACAAAAAAAATAAACAAATTTAAAAAGTTTGTTTCCTGTGGCACCTTTAACGCTGGCAGCATTTCCTAGCTGTATTGCGTTACTTATTAGTTGATCGAGGAAAGCACCAGCTCTAGTGTCACCGGTACTATCTACCAGGTGCCAACTTAAATATTTAATTAGCGCCTGTGCACTTGAACCCCACGGCCCAAGAGTCTACTCCAAAGGGAAGAAAATATGCAATTCTTTTGTTTCATTATTTCAGTTTGATATATATATATGATTATTTAGTGACAACGAATTCTATTAAAGATGTGACGACAAATAAATTGCATGTCCAAGGAGAGACGAGTAGCAAAATAATGAGTTCAGCCGAGACTTTATCAGTCTAGATTGAAAAGAAATTGCTTAGGGATCCCGATACACTGGGGGTTGCGGGTTGAGTGATGAAAATACTGTTAAACTTAACTTGACTTGTTAAAATATACTTTTTCTTCTTTCAAATTAATGCCTATAATATATTTTTTTCTATTCTTTATAAAGATAATTGTATTCAAATCGTATATATGTGTTAATAATAATACGTTAAATTGTAAGCAATACGTTAAGTTCACAATTTTTCGACAGTTTACAATCTCGCGAGATACATTACAATCTAACGGTTTTTACAATTTTACGTTGACATATGCATTATACAGTCTACACATGATCGCGATTGCCCATGTGCAATGATGTCTTGTTTTTATGTAAAAAGGGGCAAACGCGCTGGAGGCTCACCTGATGTTAAGTGATACCGCCGCCCATGGACACTCACATTGCCAGAAGGCTCGTAAGTAGTAGTGGTGCGCGGCAAAAACTGCCTTTACGCTCAGTTGTGGAACGACGGTTGTACGGATGGTATTTTGTATTCTGCCTTGACGTCCGTAGATGAAACTCAGCTGCAGGTATTAGTCCGAACAACTCCTCTGAACACCCCATGGTAAATGCGTTAGGAGATGTATGATGCGTTTTTAATAAAATTCCAATAAGTTTAATATTTATATTATACCGGACAGTGAAAGACAATGTTGCAACATAGTTCATATGAATGATCGATTCATATGAATCGAATACCGATTGTATAAAATACTAATCTGTGAAGTTATCTGTTACTAAACAAACATAGATTTGTTTAAGCGCCTCACTTAACAGACGGCGAGAAGTGACTACTTCCACTTTAAAAACCACTGCTACGATATCCACTTTCAGTCTTAGGTATTCCGGTGCCCTCTATATATTTTAAGTTTTACACTTCGTTTCGTAGTGTGTAATATTTAGTGTGTAAGCTTAGTTAGAAAGTTCATGATTATACAGACGGCTGACTATGTACATAGATGTAACTATGAATTAACTCTTCCTGTAACGATTCCATTTTGAAAGTTAATTATAAATATTTTCATAAATTCGTTTAATAAATGCATGCCACAAATGCTGTCATCATTCCCATTCTTGATACAATGGAGCGATATTGGATGCTCATTTTTGAAATTTCGTTACATAGCATCGTGAAATTTTATGTTAACCGTTATGCTCTGTAGTTTGTGGGAAAAATAAAAAGGTTTCATCAAAATGTATCGTGCTATGAAGATTTATATTTGGACTGTAATAAGCTTCTGAATTTATTTAAACTTTCGAATGCAAACAAATGATTTGGTTTTAATAAAGTTATGAAAACTATTTAATTCGTATAGATGAAATGTTTCGTATAAATTTCGAAATCGCTCATTGAATTCTGTTTGGTGATACATTGTTTAATAAAGTTTGTCGAAGTTATGACATATCGTGGTTTATACAAAAATTGTCATTAAAATATTAAGTGTCGAAAATTAATACAAATTATAAATTTTTTATTTCTTCGATAATAAAAACACGTGGCATTGTAATTTACAAATCGTCATTTGAGATTTCAATAAATTATTTTGCATTAATAATTCTAATATTTCATAAATTCTCTTTACGAAATTTTAAAAATGGTATTTCTATAAGGTAATTCACACTTCTCACTCTCTCTTAATCGGTCTCAATCGCTCTCTCCCTTTTCTTCGACAAAAATGCTGCACATCTTCGTGACGTTCCGTAAGAATTTAACCCTCATGCGCCTATAAAAATTTCACTTCAAAAAATTTGTAATAACTGACAAGACATAGGGGGTATGATGCATTAGAATATGTTAGTTACGAAAAGTAATAATAGCCTTTTATTCAATTACAACCACAGCACACACGCATTACCCACTTAAAACTTACTCTTTAAAAGAAAAAAAAATGTTATTTCTTTTTTTTATTATTTCTATATTTCATAGTTATTTTATGTGTTTCTGTGTGTGTTTTGTTAGTAATAAATGTTATGTCTATGTCTATTTCAGATAGTTTTACACTTAAACACATTTATATTTCTGTCTCATTCTTACTTGTCTTTCTCTTTTTTTTCTAGTTTTACAATAAAACTAACGTATATATATGTTAAGCGCAAGTCTGTGACCAAATCATACAAAACCTAGTCTTTCATGGCGAGACTGACATTAGGAGTTGCTTGTATGCTAGTTATACTTTTTTTTGAGACCATGATATATTTTTTGTCTTGTTTTGCGGATTATTCCAGTTCCTATGCGATGTTGATAAAACAAAAATATACATGAGAAAAACACCACCGTCGCACGCTTTTATTGCATTAGATTCCATCTACTTACCTTTAAGATGTATGTGTAGTTTATCGTTAATTTTTGATTGTATTGCGTCTGTACGGTATTGCCAGCCGGTTGTAGTATGACACGGCCGGAAGTCTCACGGGAGACACGACAAATATCAATATTAACAAACAGTACGTAATCATGCAAATGTAGCTGTCCTATTGGGTCCAATAATAACATTGAAATGTTACTAGACAAGTTATAGGCTATAACTTGTCTAGGCTCTTTTGAAAAAAACGGACACCTAAGGAAGTTACGTTCTTAGTTTGATTTCAATTAATGAAATTTAATTAAATTGTCTGACGTAGTCTGTATATATGTACTACTTATAATCATTTAAATTATTATTTAAAGTTAAATAAATGTTTGATGATTTTTTTTTGAAACCGACCGACAGACCTTATATTGATTGGCCTGAAGTGACTGTTCTTTTCATTTTATTTGGATATGAAATAAAATAAAAGATCTCCAAAATATTGTAACAAAACAAAAAAAAATCTTATGTTAATGTCAAGTACCTCCCATAGGACGGATACACTTTTGGGCTTGTTTAATTATCATTTCTCTTTATGATAACCAGTCTTCTGAGCCTGACACAACGTAGGTTTTGAGGACTAAGACATGACATTTTTCTAACGATGTTAACCTTCTTCGTACATAGTGTTAACCGCCTAAAAGAAAAACGCTTTGATAAGTCCGAAATCGACATCAGTAATGAGAGTGCCACTAAGCTACCACTTCTCTAAATATTATTAAGAAATATACATTATTTGTATTATAGAATGAGTCATATAATGCAATACAAGTGGAAATTATTTAAATTTTCATTCATTAAAAACTCCTATTGAAACACTAAATGAAATTTCGAGGTCAAATGCAAAAGCAATTAGTCCCTTTCTGAATTCGTATGGACATTAATTAGACTAATTAGCTGTTTCCGATCTATTAACCTAAAAACAGAACAAACACGCACTAGTAGATGCTTACAAAATGTAGATGAATCGATGTTTTAGATTTTATAATTAATTAAAACAAATTATAACAAAGTACTTATCGGAGCTTTACAGTTTTATTCAATTCTTCTTAGTCCCCTTAGATTTGGAGTCGAGACTTAAGCGGGACATAGCCGGACCGCATGTTGCAGTCAAGACCGACTGCAATATGGGGTTTGCTCAGAAACTGCTCGAGCGGTCCGTGTATTGCGAATATGAATTTAGTATGGAAACTGCAGATCGCCCAGCGACCGCTTAGAGCAGTCGGAACCGGCTGCAACATGCGGTCCGTCTATGGCCCGCTTTAGAGTACTTTGTTCCCTTATCTCTGCTATAAACAGATCTCTATCTGCAGCAAACGACGCTTTGAGGACATGCGAGGCTGACAGTATCACGCATCCATTCAAAATTTAAAATCATTTATTCATTTAGGTACACTTATGAACGTCCAAAAAGAAATATACATTAAATGCTTATAATTTTACATTAACTGCCAGTTCTCAAATCAAGGGCGTAGAACGAACAGAAGAACTGGCAAATAAACTCTCCGCCACTCTTTGACATTCCATGACAGTCTCCATGTCTTCAGATGTAAGATGCTGCAGCCATTGTTCCGTCACCAATAACAATTGCAGTGAAGAAATATATTACTTTTTCAAATAGCATATTAATTGATTTAATAATCATAAATAATATACATCAAAGGGTAATTTTACCTTAATTCTACTAAAGCGAACTCGTACGAAATATTTTTAATATAAGAGAGCTTTTTTTACTATTTCAATAAAGCTACGAATACGCTGACATTTCAATGTTTCAGGCGCAATTATAAGGGTCACTTACAGTTTGTAAAAAATGATTGTGCTTATAATTTAATTTTGCTCATTCTTTAGAGTTTTCTATTCGGATTTTGATCCGTAAATATGGGCAGCAAGAATTAACCAGTAATCAAGTTTAAAGCTTCATAAGTTAAAAGTTGGCAAGTATCATTAGATGCGATTCGCAGGTCCTGCTTGGGTCCTATGGGTCCTAATACCTTGGCTGAAGTGCGTTGGCGAACCCAAAATGGCTTTTTAAGGGCATGTGGAGGGCCGAAGTGTTTTTAATGGATTCTTCTCTAATAGCAGAGGCTCTGAGTGCAGGCCCACCCCAACCTAATAGGCCCACCCCGCGTCAATCTGTGACGAACGCCTGCGTAAGCGCACGTTTAAGTGTTAATGAATTGTGAAGTCCTTTTTAGATTACCAAAACTATGCGGCGAATTCCCACCACCCAAAATCTGGCCAAGCCTAGTTGAATAGTCAAGTTATCGACACTAATAGATAAGATAAAAAAAAAATTCAGTTAGTCAGTCAAATATAGTAGTTGATCGTTTTTGAGTTTATTCCGTCTACACAAGCGCGACCGGGCGACCTAAAATATGTAAGATAATATTCGTTGTATTCAATCAACATCTCTTAGATGCTCTTATCGTCCAAAATAATTAAAAACAAAGAGTGTATGACCTATTAGTGTTATGATAACCGAATAAAGAATTATTAGTAATTTAAAACAATAAGTGTTATCATATAATAGCGCTTTTTACGTGCCGAATAAAAACAATTTGTATAGACAAAGATTAATACTAACCAACAATAAGTTCCCTTGTGATAAAAGTAATTCTTCGTCCGCTATTTTTTTTGGTTTGCAATCAGACTTAAGCATCTTCTTACTCAAAACAATTAGTAAGTCTGTAAAGAGTGGCGGAGACTTTATTTCCAGTTCTTCTGTTCGTTCTACGCCCTTGATTTGAGAACTGGCAGTAAATGTAAAATTATAAGCATTTAATGTATATTTCTTTTTTGACGTTCGTAAGTGTACATTGTGTTACCTATATGAATAAATGATTTTGACTTTTTGACTTTGGAATGTTCTCAAAAGTTCTGTATCAATCACATGAACGACGCGCTGAGTTACCTAAAAGGGACAATTGTGGGCTTATATATATGTATATTATATTTTTTTTTGTTAGGAGGTAAACGGGCAGGAGGCTCACCTGATGTTATGTGATACCACCACCCATGGACACGCGCACTACCAGTAGGCTCGTAAGGGCACTACCGGCCTTTTAAGAATTGGTACGTTCTTTTCTTGAAGGACCCTAAGTCAAATTGGTTGGTCAGTGGGCAGTTGGTTCCACATCGTGATGGTGCGCGGCAGAAATTATCTTAAGTTGTGAAACGACCGACGTCAAAGAGATACGGATAGTAATTGTAATCTGCCTTGACGTCCTATGATGAAACTCAGCTGCATGTATTAGTACGAACAACTCCTCTGAACACTCCATGGTAAATGCGGTAGAAGATGCAGAGAGGTCGCACATCTCTACGCAGCACCAAGGGATCAAGCCGCACGGAAAGTGACTGGTCGTTGACGATTCAAATTGTTGAAGCGGAAGGAGCTTGGTACTGGACATTTAACTAGTTCTAGTTTTTGTGTTACTATCTGTGTGTTCGTATTATTGCCATGGTTCTTAAATTTATTTATTACGTACTCTTACGGATAAGTTAATTATACATAACTAAAAACAATTATACTAAAGATAGAATACATTTACGAAAAGAAAAGAAAATATTAAATACATATTTAACTAAGTAATACCAAATTCGGATCATTAAAATACTTTTTAAAATTATTCGAACTAGGATACGAAATTAAATAAATAGGTAGGTAATTATTATATTTTAATATATAAAGATTTAATTTATATAATATATTAATATTATAGAAGTTTATATTTGAAACAAAAAATAAAAAAAACACAGTACCTTTCGGTCCAGTGATCGGATTCAAAAATTCTTTATTTAGAACGAATCTCCAGTCGTGCGAAGCTGGGTCATCTAATATGTAATAGATAACTACTATAATACAGCCTACATAAAGAAATATAAATTGACGTGTATTGCTTTCATTAAAACACGTACAAACTATATGCAATTTCTGTATTGACGTTTCATTAACATAAATGTAAATTGCTGTGTAATATTAATTAAATTCTGTTTGTTGACCAGTGTTAATCGTATTCATAAGTTTACAGTAGAACATTCGTTTACCTTATACGACTCGACTCTCATTTCCTAACTTTTTAATGAAAGGGGTCTTCGTCTAGCCATAGCATACACATACATATATATAGAAAATTAAAGTTTCGCGGTTGCTGATAGTATTTATATTTTTATTGACTGGTAAACTCTGGTCGCACTCCTCTACTGCTTCATTTAAGATTAATTTAAAACAACTATTAATGCCGTAATCCTTATATCTTCTTTATTATAGCTACTAGTATATTGTTTGTTCTCCGGATTTATAAATTTTGTGCTGCCATGTTTTGTTTTGCTTTGCTATATTTATATCATATTTTTTATCAGTGAAACTTTTTGTGGATACATCCAATGTGTTTATTTTTTTACTTTTTGTTTTGTATAGAAATGTATCTGTTTGTCCAAATACATAAATAAACCCGGTTGTCGTGGGTTCGATTTCTAACAAAACAATTCCTGTTTTGAATAAAGTAACTTCACTTCCCTCTATAAATACAAATACAAAAAGTTAAATATTTAATTTAAAAAAGCTACTGTAAATAGTAAAAATATATCTCACATATAAATAACTCATATTGTTACTCTATCATGTAGAAGAATCTAAAATGGGCCACGTTTTTTCAAACAAATATGACGTATTAAGTCAAGTTGCAACGTAACACTAATTCCCTGAACAGCTCATACAACCTACTTTCGCTACGAGGAATGCGACTGATAGAAATAATTGAGCAATCAGTGTGAATTGATACCGCGTGAGGGAATACCATGGATCAACACGGAATAAATTTGTATTTTTATTATGTTGCTAATCTTACATTATTATAACATAATTAGGATAAGTAATATAATGGATAAATTAACGGATAGGTATATAAATTTTTTAACAAATACATGACGCAATAGCCATAGCTGAAAGCCGAAACGCATCATCGTTTTGACGTACCTTATATACATTAGTATATTTATTATATTTAATAATTTGTGTATAATACTGCTAACATAAATTAATATAACAAAAACCAATAATTAATCTTAAAATATAATAACTAAAATATATTATTAAAAGGAGTCCCTTTAGGCAAGATTCCGAAGATACTGGCCGCGTACCGCGATACCGCCAGCTCTTCGGTCTCCTGTGATGTCAAAAAAAAAAAACAATATTATTTATAGATTTCGTATTCCTACAGCTAACAGAAATTATATACAACAGAAATAATTTTACTTAACATATAGTCAATAATAGAATACATAATATGTATTTACAAAAAGGTTCAAATAAATACTATTAAATACGTGAAACTTAATTCGGCTGTAAATTATATTATTTATATCACATTTTCAAAGCCCGTCAGCAAAGAGAGACTGAAAATTTTATTCCTTTGAGTAGTGTCAGTTTAGTCCTTTCAACTCTACTCGAAATTGCGTTAGAACTCCTGTTTTGTAACCCTGTAGGTACAGTAAAAAATCGCACAGCAAATTCAGACATTTAAAATCGTCAAATGCGAGTGACCTACTGCTCTATGCAGGAAGGAATTTATATTTACTGGCGTTAATAGACACTTGTCGTTACAGAAAGAAACGCTACATTGTATGGCCAACAACGTCGAACAAAGAACAAAGTCGTGTAATTTTGACGTTTATGAAAGGTCGTTTGAAATCGAATTTGTATGGAGTTTACACTATATTTAAAACAGAATTCTTTCATTGAAACTATCAATAATAACAGCGATAGCGATCCGATATTTTTTTAGCAGTGTTCGCCTTGTGGCTTCAGCGAGTGACTCATCCCTGTGGTCGTAGTTTCGATCCTGATGTGCGCATTTAACATTTTTATTTAGCATATCACTGTTTGAATAAATATTAATCGGTCAAGTGTGTTTCAAGACAAATTTTTTTTTATAGAACGGGGGGTAAACGGGCAGGAGGCTCACCTGATGTCAGAGGGCTCGCGAGTGCGTTGCCGGTCTTTTAAGAATTGGTACGCTCTTTTCTTAAAGGACCCTAAGTCGAATTGGTAATTATCAAAGTTATTGGTGGAGTAAGAATAGTTGAGGGTCATAATTACAAGAATAAGTCCCACGTTTCGTTCACAAAAATGTTTTGCAATTTTAAAAAATCTATGCATGTTAGAATTACTCCGTACGGGTCGCTGAATTACATAATAGCTGAAATATATTCAGTGCATTTTAAATAATTTTAGCTGCATTCGTATTACGCATAATTACATGCAAAGCTGAGGTGTAGTTAGAATATAATACACATTTTTTACTATGCATAATGAGAAAATAAATTAAAACTTAATTATAGTAAATAAAATAAAAATATTAGGTGTTCATCTGTTTAACACAGACACTTTTATATGTAACAACAGAGAGTGCACACGTGTGTCTGCAGATGTTAGCTAATAAAAAAAAATATATCTAAAATTTAATCAAAAACAAGTACTGTACTCGCCAGATTGGTCAGATCCACCGCAAAAAATACACTTAGCGCACCTGCCGGGAATCAAAATATGTATTCATTTGTATACTCACAAAATACATGCCAAACACTGCTATATAAACTGACTTAGGGCCTTATAGCCGGTCTTTGAATGTGGCAGCTTGATGACGGTTACCGGGTTCGATTCCCGGTTCGAGGCCAAGTTTTAATTATATTTAAATTTGTCCTCGGCCTTTGGTAGGGTTGTGCGGTACCGGGCGAGTGCTTAAACCGTACATGGAGGGCACTGTCGAATTTCTATAGTATGCAATGGGCATCGAACTATAGAAAGGAGACTGTGTAGGTTTAGAACGTAGCAATACGTTCTAGGCCGAGAGTGGTAATTACAAGTGGTCAAGTAATTCAATATTTTTTCAAACTGACTTACCTAGTACCTCAAACCACTGACAATTTCTTCTATTTAAATAATAACCTTTATGTTTTTATACATGTATAGTTTATACGAACATGTAGCGATCTGAAGAAAATAGCGTGCCAATTCTTAAAAGGCTGGCAACGTACTCGCGAGCCCTCTGGCATTGAGAGTGTCCATGGGCAGTATCACTTAACATCAGATGAGCCTACTGCCCGTTTGCCCCCTGAACTATAAAAAAAACAACTTACATTAAATCTTCCCAAACCTGTCAGAAATATGGAATCGGTGACTGAAGGCGGAGGAAAGTTAGTGAGCTCTTATCAGACCTTTTCAGGCACGTACAATTAAAACAAGTCCATGCAGTCTGTTCAACCCCTCAAAACATTTAGTTCAAAGTAGATTGTCGATAGCATTCTCCGTAGTTCAGTGACGTGCCCAGCAAAGCGCAGATGGATACAAGACGGGGTAATAGTAATACTTAGGCCGGTGAAGTTGCCTTACATATCAAAATCTGAGGCCCAGACCTAAAAAGGTTTTAGCGCCAGTGATTTATTTTCTTATTTAAAAGTTGCCTTTAGATCCGTTTTTGTACTTTTTCTAGCATCAGCGTATATTTTCGTTCATAGATACTACTACTGAAATAACGCTTGATAATTGATAATTCAAGCTTAGCCCATTCATTATATCTCAATAAATTATGAACATTGGTAGTTAATACCTTAGTTCAATTTATAAGTTACGCATTCGCCATGACCACCATTTAACCGCAAGTTAAAATTATGAGTTTATATGTCACATCTCATTTACAAGTCGCAGTTACAATGTAATTCGAGTGATTATTATTGATCGTTTTGTATTACTGTAAAGCAAGGACACTGCGGTCAAGTGCCTCGTACTTACTTACATATATAATCTCAAACTCAAAGTAACTTTATTCATGTAGTTAAACTAATTATATAATCTCAAACTCAAAGTAACTTTATTCATATAGGTAAACTAATTATATAATCCCAAACTCAAAGTAACTTTTTTCATATAGGTAAACTAATTATATAATCTCAAACTCAAAGTAACTTTATTCATATAATTAAACTGATTATATAATCCCAAACTCAAAGTAACTTTATTCATATAGGTAAACTAATTATATAATCTCAAACTCAAAATAACTTTATACATATATTTAAGTAAACTAATTATATAATCTCAAACATAAAGTAACTTTATTCATGTAGTTAAACTAATTATATAATCTCAAACTCAAAATAACTTTATTCATATAGTTATCATAAGTACGTATACACGTCTTATGAACGTCAACAGAAAAGATGTTAAATTGATACTAAATTTACATTTTGTCCCATCTCGCAAGTCAAGGGCGTAGAGCGGGCAAGAAGAACTGGCACGAAACTCTCCGCCACTCTTATTAATTGCTAAAAGGAGTAAAATTGCTATTTTCCGTGTGAAAATCAATTTTACCTGTCAACACTTTTCTACGAAATTTGTAACAGTTGAGCGGGTAATTTTAAATGCCGATAACTTTCCGTCCTTTAGATATAAATACGTGATTTGTGAACGTCGAAAAATCACTAGTTTCGTTAACTTATAAATAAAATTTTCATTGGGCGTGTTTTGCCAAAGACTTACTAAAGCTTAGTAACAGCATTAAAAAAATTAAAGTCTTACAAGCTGACTGTAGCGCTTTTCGGCCAGGACAGACTTACTGGCTTATTAACATAACACAAAACTGAAATTGAAATTGAAATTAGCACTTATTTTGTGTCCCGGCCGAAAATTTTGTAAGCATAGTAAGTGACTTACTAAATTTAGTAAACTTACTTCGGCCAAACACGCCCATTCTAATGTGTTACATGTACAAAACGCAGCCTCCACTTTATTAGGTGGAAAGAAGCAGTAGTTATTTTTTCGTTGATATAAATGCGTCTTTGCCATTTCATAAGCCATTTGGTATTTGACAAAGAAATGAAATCTTTTTTCGCTATTCGAGAACGCCTCGAAGTAATGGAGGAGCGGGCACTGTACAAATTGTTATATATTATGAAAAATTCACATACTTAATTGATATAAACTTATAGCTATTTTTCAATATTATTGCAATTTAGTTTTTAGTACAAATTTTCAGTAACAAGCGACCCTTAACAATTCAAGACCACAAGAAATCATTTAATAAACAATGCGTTACATACTGTGAATGTTGTAACCCCATTACAGCTTATTAAAGCAGCTCTATAAACAGCTCTACATTATTCAGTACATTACACACACTAATACATACCCATTACACAAGTTTAATATTTTCAGCACGAAGCAACATTATTCATACGTGACTTATATCCGCAATAAAAAAGGGACTTACAAAAATGTTAGATGAAAATATTTGCCGAAAATTGTAAGAAGTAGCCGAACCTTTCATGTCGATAAGTTCCTTTCGTCCCACGGGACCAAAGGAATATGACAAATTGATCAGCTGATTTCGTCAGGCTCGCAAATAAGAATAACATACAGCCACACGAATCATGATACCTATTTTAAATTATTTTTGTTGACGATGTATTCGTAATTACTATAAAATACTAGCAAACCCGGCGAACTCCGTTTCGCCACCAGATGGCTTCGTTTTATGTAACATTTCGTTTGGTGATCCCGCTTTTCTGTTGAAATTTTTCCTGAATTTTCTTTGATATAATATAAACCTCACGGAGCCCGAGACCTTTCCAACGAATGCAAAACCGTGGAAATCGGTTCGTGCGTTCTGGAGTTATAGCGTCAGGAAGGAAAACCCGACTTATTTTTATATAGTAGATTTATTACGAACACAAAAAAGCTTTTCATCAATACTATGCGTAAGGCAAGATCCATTCAATATACTGCCAATGGATATATTCGGCCTATCAATAATTTCCTTTAAAATCCTATTTCTTACGCTCTGTAGTATGGACCTTTCCATCTACTTCGTGCTGCAAATAAGCATTTCCAGCTGTTCTCTATGACGTCAATAAGTCATTCTTTCCACAGACCCATTGTGAATCTTAAAATAGAAATGTAGTAGCGGCTGTTTAGAGACTGTCAAATTGAACTGCCGTCGCCGGCTTTTTGCAATTCGACAGTTTATGAGTACAATGAACAAATTACTTTCTCACATAAACAAGATCTTTTAAAACAGATTAGATGATCGAAACGCATTTTTCATTTCACGACTCTGGTTCTGCTTCAAGCTTCAACTAAATACAATTTTTTTATTACAATTTGTGGTACAAAACATATCTAAGGTCTTTTTTGTAATATTCATATTAATATGTGTTATTAAATCTAAAAATAAATAAATAAACCAGTGGCGCTACAACGATAATTGGGTGTGGGCCTCAGATTTCTGTATCTGTTTTTCATGATCATTTTACAATCTAACAGGCAAGTAGGTGATCAACCTCCTATGTCACACACCGTTTATGGGTCTAAGACAAGCCGGTTTCCTCACGATGTTTTTCTTCACCGTTCGAGCGAATGTTAACATAGAAAGAAAGTCGATTGGTGCACAGCCAGGGATCGACCCTACGTCCTCAGGAATGAGAGTCGCGTAAATAAACGTGTGATTTACACCTACATATATATACGTTTACCTTTATATTAATTTTAAAAAAGGTACAATTTAAGCGGTAATTTTAAGAAACCTTCTAATGCATACATACTTCAAATAGAGAATAATAAAAGCCAGTCCATTCAAGACTATATAAATCCGTATGAATCGTTCAATTAACTCAAAGGTAACCCCTATAGGTCAGCAACACAAAAGATGCATCACCGGGTAACTGGATCTTGTGAGCGTAAATCTAATCAAGCGCGATTGAATTTGCCTCTTCATTCGTATGAAATTGTAAACGTTATGTTTTGTTGCTCTCTAGTTGGCCATGCTACAGACAAACGGCGCACCCATGGACACTCAATGCCAGTGGGCTCGCGAGTGCGTTGCCGGCCTTAGGAGTAATTAGTACGCTCTTTTCGTTGAATCCGTTCGGATATAGTTCGGTGGTACTTTTCACAGATGATTTTCCTTATAGGAATATTGAGATTTTGTAAATTATTTTCGTTGCTGGGTATCAAACACGCGATCCCCGTTCCTGTATAAAACGGTTTGTTGTAGTTTTCGCTTGCACAATGTAGTAGTGTAGTAGTAGTCTTCCAGAAGCTCAGAAGTTTCCTGGGCACTTCGCAGACTTAACGGAGCGACCTCACTGCTCCGAGAATTTCTGTTCATTGGGAAGTTTCAGCCACGCATTCCATTTGTACAATATATTATAAAGCCTCCTTCGAATTACAATACTGAAAAATAAATATTCACACAGCAAATACCCTTATAATAAAGTAATGAATAAGTATTAAATAACGGTATTATTTGAGATGAAAGGCGATATATTCGGGTCTATTTGACCTTTGCAAATACACGGGCTGTGTAAACAGCAAAGCGACTGTTGATTAAGACTTTCCCATTTATGGTTTAATGTGATTTTATAGCAGTGTTAGCGTAGTGGCTTCAGCATGTCTCTAATCCCTGAGGTCGTTGTTTCAATTCCCGGCTGTGCACGAATCGACTTTCTGACTAGGCTATTCAAGTAATACGTAAGCAGATTTTCTGCAATTTATACTTTCGCGCTGTGCACTTGAACTCCAAAGGGAACAAAATCAACGTTGGATGAAACACTCTTATATTTGAGCCGTTTATTATTTTCCCCCTTCTCTGCGGCCGCGCCAGCTTTTTTGCTTGTCCGAAGGAACTAGACGGGAAACAAATAAAATAATAAAATTTATGTAAATAATTTTAGTATTACTTAGAATATATCATACATTATACCGCCTGGGTTTTCATTTTTCTAATCATTTAGGGGACTAAAGATAATTACTAAATAACTTTCTGTACCAAGAAACACATACAAAACATTCTTTATCTGACAATAAGTTTATCCAATGCAAATGCTCATTATCCAACCCCCCTTGTCTGTCTCCGTGGGGGGTGAATGTGTCCGCGATCATATAGCGCCCACCCGTGCCAATATCGCGACTTCAAATTACGACATTACGCTATATGTAGACAGAGAGATTTGGTAAGGCAATATTACTCATGTGTGGTTCAAGCACAGGGGTTGTCACTGGCGAAGTTTATCAGTTTGACTGCAGAATTTTTTTTAAGAACTACTGATTTTAAGCATTTACCAGTATAGTAACATGTAGCGACGTGAAGAAAACCAACTCTTACAAGGCTGGCAACGCACTGGCGATCCCTCTGGCATTCATGGCCGGCGGTATCACTTGACACCAGATGAGACCCCTGTTGTTTACTCCCTGCTTTGTTAAAAAACGGTATCCTTTAGTGATAAGCTCTAATTTTAGTGTGTTTGTGAATGATATTTTCCGTTCAAACACAGTTATGCCAAAAAAAAAACAATGGCGCTATAAATTTTTTAGGTCTGGGCCTCAGATTTCCGTATCTGTTTCATGATCATTTGGTAATCTAATAGGCAAGTAGGTGATCAGCCTTCAGTGCCTGACGCACGCCGTTGACTTTTTGGGTCTAAGGCAAGCTGGTTTCCTCACGATGTTTTCCTTCACTGTTCGAGCGAATGTTAAATGCGTACATAGAAAGAAAGTCCATTGGTGCACAGCCGGGGATCGAACCAACGACCTCAGGGATGAGAGTCGCACGCTGAAGCCACTGCTTTTTATATTATATTATAGTTATGCCAAAGATTGTGTTAAAACAACTTTGTTAACCTCTAACACTTGTTCCTTAGCCCACCCATCAAACACAATTATAAGGCGCGGTTCGTAACGCACTTCTACCCAAATTGCTCCCCATTCACGCCTCACTGTCACTTGGAGTACGCGTAATTATCACAGTGCGTAAAGAGCCTAACGAGGCTTTAGTATTTCTCTTCTTATAATCAAAACGTAAAACAAACTTCTGAAATGTATTCTGTTGTTTTCCCATACCTGTATGTCGTTATATAATGAGAAGTGTCAAAGGCAAATGATATCAAAAATGTGTACTTGTATGACAATATATACAAAAACTCAAGTATATATATGAAGTATATGTATATCTTAATGGCATACGCAATATAGCTTGAACAGACGCTCATTCTTCCGACATTGCCTAACCGCTGAATTTAACATAACTGATTATATATATTACTAGCAGACTGGCCAAGCGTTGCTGTGGTTTTTGTTATATTACATAGTAGTAAACTATTTAAGGGAAACGGTAGGAGAACTTATGTGAAAGGTAGATAGATAGCTTATGTGAAACGTTGGTACTTTTAACACAGCGCCACCTGATAGAATTGTATCAAATAATAAACAAATATTTGCAATAAAATCATATTGCGGGTATAAATTGAGATTTAAGCTATCGTATATTTTAAGTTGGATCAAAAACTGCACACGGTGTGCCAATTTGATTGATATCGGTTCGGTAGTTTAGGAGTCCATAGCGGACAAACAACGTGACATGTATTTTATAAATATTAAGATTTAGTAACAATTTAGATTAGTTATTAATTTAAATCAATATAATTTTTCTAGTATTAAATATTTTTGTAAAATCTATGCCCCACATAATACTTTCACGTATTTTAAATCTTTCAGGAATTTGCGAGCCACGACTCATTCCATATTACCTTCAAACTCGTCTTTTTGGAGATAATCAAATCGAATGGAGTTTAAGAATAATATAAATCACACCCTTTACAGATCCCACACACACCTCAACTAATAATGTTCTTTGTACACATAATGTAATCCGTTTAGGCTTTATCTTTTTAAAAAGCTTTATTGTTTCATAAATCAGTAACCATTTTTCTTTCTTAATATAAACTAATATTATATCTTTAATATTTTTGCGCTGTTTAGATTAGCAGAGCGATCTTTATATTTTAATGACACTGCAAAAAGCTTTAGTTTACATGCTTCTATTTTATTATGTTAACAAAGTGTTTGAATCGCGCAAATTAAAAGCGATGCTTTTACTAATATAATCGGCCTACTATATACTTTTTCATGTGGTTACATACATAGGCTTAAGTGATATACATTATATGCAAATACACTATCTGAATTGGCATAACGTGAGCGTGCGATTCTCATTTCTGATCTTCTTCTTCTGCCACTTCATTACTGAAGGGCAGCCGTTAAACTCGTGAAGCTTGTCTTGTCCTGTGCCAGAGGCAGCAAGAATTTCGCAGTCGCAATACCCGTCCACTCCCTAAAGTTACCAAGCCATCATATTTGACCTATTATAATTAATTGAAGAAATGTTTGAACACTTGGGTCACGTTAACATCTTTCCGTTGTGTGATGTTCTAATATCCCTGACCGTACGAATCCCGGCTAAGGACCAATGGACTTTTTATCTATGTGCGCATTTAACACACTCGTACGGTGAAAGAAAATATCTTGAGAACCAAAAACTCGAAGTTGTGTGTCAGGCACAGATGGCTGATCAGCTGCGTATCCGACAAACAGATCATGAAACACATACATCATCCCATTTAACACACTCGTACGGTGAAAGAAAATATCATGAGAACCAAAAACTCGAAGTTTTGTGTCAGGCACAGATGGCTGATCAATTGCATATCAGACAAACAGATCATGAAACATATACATCATCCGAGGGCTAGACCAAGGGTTGTAGAGCCAATGGTTTTTTTATACGCTAACTTAATAAACAAATAACTTTTTTGTTTTACCTTTAAAGCTGTAAATGTAATAAATACATTAAGCTAACAGCTTAATGCGTTACTGCTTACAAAAATGTCCAAAATATGATTTAACCGTATAAAATATTTAAAATTAAATCAGGCACGAGTTCTCGTGTTATCTATAATAAGTGGAACGATAACACTTTCGTATTGAATTCTAAGATAGGGCTCATCAAATTTAGCCCTCAAAAATAATTCAATACATTAAAAAATATATTCTATCTTGTATTTTTTTCTGTGACCAAACAGCATAAAATCTACTTTATGTTCCAAAGAAAATAAAAAAAAACTGTTTAACCGGATTCAAGTTATGTATTATTATATCACAATACGCTGTGATACTTTTTGACATCCAACACCTTTTGTCTTCAGTCACCGACCACGCACGCTGTAAAGCACGCGAAACGTGGGATAAATTTAAAATTATGTTAAATAATTGTAAATTTATAATAATACATAACTTTAATCCGGTTAAAAAGTTTTTTCATTAAATGTGTAAAGGTTATGTCAATCAAAGACAATACTTTACTTTATGTTTAATTAACCTAAATAAAGAATTATAAATAAAATTTAATTTACGTAATTTTACCTTTTGTGCCGCTGCGAGAAAGAAATTGTACTGCAGACTGCTTAATGGACAATGACATGACACTAACCATTCAAATTTGATGCTGGAAATTGTTGTTCTCTCTGAAATATATGGTAATGTATCTATTTTCTATTGTAAAAAACCAAATACCTTTTTTTCTTTAAGGTAACTTATGAACGTCAAAAAATTGCTTCTCATTTTACGTTTACTGCCAGTTCTTAAATACCAAAGAACTCTCCAGGAAGGTTAGTTTAAAAAAAGGCTTTCAAGGAAGGGAAAAATTTCACGTCTACACGACATCTTGAAGCACTATTATATATGCTACATTTTAGATTTTATGCTAAATTGGCATTAGCATATGATCACAATTATTAAATGACGTTTCTAGCTCCTGCCACTTTGAAAAGGACGTGCCGTATAGATGAGCTTAATATAGTTTATTTGAAAAGTGGAACATTCAGATTACAAATAACCGCAAAATCCATATAAAAATAGGCATGCATATGTCATGTCATAACATAATGTCACATAATGTCATAGTAATAAGAACAGTTATTTATAATTGTTGTCAAAACTTATGGTCTAAATACTCTCCCACGCTATAAAGTCACCTTGCCTTTACACGGCAGTGCTCTATAACTTCTAGGAAGGTGATTAAATTGTTTGATAGCCATGGCGTAACAATTTTTTAAATACGTCGTGTTGGACCTTCAGTAACTCAAACTCAAAATGACTTTATTCATATAGGTAACCAAGTACACTTATCAACGTCAATGGAAAAGATGTTAAATTGATTCTAAATTTACATTTACTGCCAGTTCGCAATCAAGGGCGTAGAGCGGGCAAGAAGAACTGGCAAGAAACTCTCTACCGCTCTTTTTAAGCGCCAAGTTTTAAGTCATACAAATTGTTTGAACTGCAGCAAATCAATCAATAGGACCATTTAAATAATCGTCAAATTTATAAAAAAGCTTTACTGATTAATTTACGTTCAACGAGAGTTTTGAATTTATTCAGTGATAATTCTCTAATTTCGCGGTAGCTACGTTTAGTATATATAAATAAACTTTCTAACCGAATGAAACAGAAAATCTATATAAAATAAAGCAGTATACGGAAATAGGTACCTACCTATACCTAATTTAGAAGTCTTAACTTTTACCGCATAAGTTTATTTTTTTTGGCCGGTCATACTTTTTTGTGCCCCTATTGTAAGGAAAACGTTTCTTTTGAGTTTTGAGCTATCAACATAAATCCCGCAGTCACTGAACAAATAATTAAGTCCGATGTGCTACCGATTAATTAAAAGTCCACAAACTGTATCAGGGATAAGCAGCCTTTGTGAATACTCTAAAGGGGGCAATCCAGGTCATATGAACACACAACAGTCCAAGGTGTGATTTGCTTTTTTACACAATAGTGGTGAATGTCACCGACTTTATATTTATGTGTAAGAAGCGAAACTACTTTATATAATCGTGTACTTTCTGGTACAGTTCTGAATCCGGTTCTATCACAATCACACAGTATGTTACTGATCTATTTATAATATCTTCATAATTAATTTGTACCTCATAAATCTTATTTTCCCAACAATACGCTCACTTTCCGTCAAACATTCCCATACAAATTAATAATTTACTACGTAAAATATTTCGCGTGTTCAAGTGTTCTAAGAAACGTTATATTTTGTTACGGATATAATTAGGGTGTTTTTGGAATATTAGTGTATTTTGTGTTTTCCTGTCATTAATAGAAATTAATATCTGAGAATTACATTTGTTTTTTGTGCCCACATAATACCTGATTAATAATAAGTTGTAGAGATTTTTGATATGCAAATTTTGTTAAAATAATTTCAGCACAGTAGATTGTACGATGAATAAAATCATCAACCACATCTAACACCAACACATTTAACACACATTATTTTGCTAAGTGTATTTCATTCAAATATTAATAATGTTTCAAATATCAAATTTACAAAAATCTATTTTCTGCGCGATTATTCGTTATAAATAATATTAATGTATTCGGTACAATCAAAGTGTTAAAGATTAGGTAATGTATATGAAACTGTATAAAACTGGGAGCAGTGTTGGCGTAGTGGCTTCAGCGTGCGACTCTCATCCCTGAGGGTGTAGGTTCGATCCCCGGTTGTGCACCA